>JAUBOC010000160.1:7931019-7946908 GCA_032275365.1 Anablepsoides cearensis | reverse complement strand
CTTATTGTAAAGTGTAAAACAGTACAGTATTTATTAATGATTTATAAACATGTATTAATGCCATTAGGAAGCCTTATTGTAAAGTGTAAAACTGTACAGTATTTATTAATGATTTATAAACATGTATTAATGCCATAAGGGAGCCTTATTGTAAAGTGTAAAACAGTACAGTATTTATTAATGATTTTTAAACATTTATTAATGCCATTAGGGAGCCTTATTGTAAAGTGTAAAACAGTACAGAATTTATTAATGATTAATAAACATTTATAAATGCCATAAGGGAGCCTTATTGTAAAGTGTAAAACAGTACATTATTTATTAATGATTTATAAACATGTATTAAAGCCATTAGGGAGCCTTATTGTAAAGTGTAAAACAATACAGTATTTATTAATGATTTATAAACATGTATAAATGTCATTAGGGAGCCCTGTTGTAATGTGTAAAACAGTACACTATTTACTAATGATTTATAAACATGTATTAATGCCATTGGGGAGCCTTATTGTAAAGTGTAAAACAATACAATATTCATTAATGACTAATAAACATTTATAAATGCCATAAGGGAGCCTTATTGTAAAGTGTAAAACAGTACAGTATTTATTATAGACTAATAAACAGGTTTGGCTCACTATTTGGGAAGAAACCGGACAGTTTTTGTCATTTCTCGTCCGTAATTAATGCATAATAAACACTTATTAATGATTTATAAAGGGTTTATAGATAAATTAATAACCTATCAATAAACCTTTTTGTAAAGTGGTACCGTATTATAAATTAAATAAGTCTTTTTGATATTCACAATATTTGGATATTTTTTTGTATAGCTCTCGTATTTTTTAAACTACTGTATTCTTTCTTTTTTTTACAAAAACAGTGGTGTGTTCTGTCAGTGATGCTTGTGCCTTACAGGGGTTTTTTGTCATGATGTTTGACAAGCAGACTGTCATTCTGTCACAGCCAATGATGCTCAAACATCAACTGAACTCCACGCATTGCCTCTGTGTAAATGTCTTGCGTACCCTGAAGAGGGACTTCTCAAAGTCAAATATTGTCGCCAATCTCATTGGCAAACGACAACCTTTTCAATTCTCAGATACTTTATAGGCCTACATTCATTAAAGTTGCCAACAAATGTCAACATAAAGAGCAGTTGTTTATACTTTTATATATTTTTTATCATAAATGCAGTGATGGTAGCGCTGACACCCAAAAAAGACAAGTGCCAAGTGTTTCTTGATAATCTTTTCATATTGCTATACATTAAAATAATTGCATTTTTTTTCAGACTAAGAAAAGTACTATAAGGACCCAAAGTTCTAGTTACTCTTCAGCTTCAAGCATGAGTCATCATAATTTTAATCTTTACCAAGCAATATGAAGTACTTCAATGATTTACACACCTACACTATGGCATATACACTCTCACCTACACACTCAGATATATACACATATACATCAAAGGCAGCATCACTGAGAGCTGTTTGAAGTGGATCATGTTGAGCCATTCCAGAGGAACCGAGGTGTTATCTGGGAGCTGCGGGGTTAGACTTTGGCACCTTGACTTCCTAAAGCCACTAAGTTTGAGTATAAGATGAACAGGGAAAAAATGTATAAATAAATACATCCACTTGAACACTGCATTGGAGTCATTTATGCACATGCTGTAATAAAGGTGAATAGTCATAGACATCTATTATACATCTATGTATATTTATGTAGAATAATATTGTCCATTGCTTATTTTTAATAATTCAAAGCCATTAAAGTGGCTCAGTTGTTCAAATGACCTAATGTCAGAATCCTAAAATATTTTTCAGGTTGCCAATTACATTGAAAAGGATCTCCGAGAGGACTCAAAAAGATTTTGTTCAGAAATACTTGTAGACACTCTATCCGGCTTTTGTGTCTGCTTACAGATGTGGATGCAAGCTTGGGCAGAAGATTTATTGAAGCAATATGGAAATGGAGGATGAGGGCTTAGGGAAGGAAACCTTAAGCCCTCCCAGTCCACCAGCAATATGTCTCTGACTTCACCAATTTCAGCCCTGCAGAGAACATTCCCCTTACATGTGAGGCCATCATAATATAGGCCTATATGTTTTATTTAGTCTTTTTTAAACATGTGAACAATATTAATTTCCTCAGTTACTTAAGTGGGCCTAATAATGTTCCTTTTTTGGTCCTCTGTCCCATAGGTATGTTTTAGTTCAATATAGGTAAACCCGTCATACACACTTCACCGGGTTTCTCTTGCCATCCTTCATTCTTCAAGGTTCTTTTCTTCCTCTACTTCTTTTTCCTTCCTTCACCGAGTCTACCCCTAACCATTCCTCTCCTCTTCCTTTCGAACGCAGGGATTGAAGGACTCAATTTCAAAACCGTGCACGTCTCAGTGACTCAACTGAGGGGTTTGTTCCACTGCCACACTTCCGTT
Organism: Anablepsoides cearensis; assembly: GCA_032275365.1. Lineage (NCBI taxonomy): Eukaryota > Metazoa > Chordata > Actinopteri > Cyprinodontiformes > Rivulidae > Anablepsoides > Anablepsoides cearensis. The sequence continues at coordinate 7,944,465 of JAUBOC010000160.1, read as the reverse complement.
CACAAATGCTTCAGCTTGGGGAGGAGGGAAAATAAATCCCTGTTAATCTACTGAATCTGGTTCACAATACCATTCCCCCCCCTTTTTTTATTCACACTTGCTGAGTCCATTTTTTACACTGAGCTTTTCAAACTCCATGTGAAGAAGATGAAAAAAATTGATATAAGCTAATTTTAGGTAGCATAGTTGCAGATATTATTTTGATAGGGGTTTTTATTTTTATGGTTTAGTTGTTTTTTTTGTCACACTCTAAACTTGTATTAAAATACTTTGGAAAGTATTTTGTATAGATATAAACTAAACTCTGATAAATCAACACTGGACCCATGCTGTTACATTTAGCAGGCATTGTACAGCTCTTACTGCACTGACTAATAACGGTAACATAATGCCTTTTTTTTCCTAAATTCAAAATACCAGCTAAATTGTTAGGTGTTATCATACAGTCATCTATGATATACAGTATATTTTATTGGTTCCCAACTATTTAAAGATTAGACTTCTACTCTAGTCCTCTTGAGCCATATAATGTTAAGCTTGCTATAATCCAGGTGTCTGCCTTTCTGAAGTGGGCATGCTTTGCACTCTCTCTGCCCGGAGGTGTTACAGAGGAGAGGGGGGGGGGGTTTGTTGATCTGTGTTTAATCAAAGTAACCATGCACAGAGCTGATTTGGCTATTAGCTCAGCAAGAGCCTGTAATCACTACAAGTTGTTTCCCTTATTCCATGCACCTTATTATTGAATAAATGGTGTGTGTGAGAGGGAAGAGAGTATAGCTGCCATTTTTTTTCTCCATTGTTTTATTTCCCTCTGCTAGACTGCACGTTGGAAAGTATTGATTTGCTAGCTTGAAAATAACAAACAAACCGACAACTGTGCAAGTAGGGTAATAAACAGACTCAGAAAAAGTGTGTAAAAAGCACCCATGAGACATGGGCCCTGAAGTAATTATTAGTTTCTGTATATGCTCAGTCAGTAAAATTTGGTTGTTTTTATTGTTGTGTACAACCCTTAACTTTTTTTTTTTGTTTTTAAAAAAAGAGTACTTGAAATGTAAATGGGGGGAAATTACATGGTGTTAAAATACTGCACTATACAGGGCAAATTTCGCTGAACGGTTGAGTTGTCAGTTAAAAATCTGGAGAATAAAAACAAAACTTTATAGCACACCCATGGTGGCTGATGACCACAATCTCTGACAGCTGTCAGCAGCCATGGCTAATCTACTGGTGCCTTACTTAGAACTTTTTTTTTTTATTACATATTTTGCAACAGTACTTCAGACACAGACTTGTTGATCATCAAAATAAGTAGGACCGGCACTGAAAGATTTCACTGACCACTCTGTTAATGACAGCCACCATGATGGTGGATGGGGGGAAAAGGACACAGCCTGTCACTTTGATTCACGCACCAGCAGCTCCAACTGAGTGGCTTCTTGCCAATGTCTCAACAGTCGTTATATCCCCACTAAATGACATTTAAAGTGTGAAGCAATGGTTGTCCTTGTGGCTCAGTCACCCCAGGCTGAGCCCAGCTTTGAGTGCTGAACCCGGAGCCAAGTTTTGCAGCGAGGTCAAAAACTCCAAAGCAAAATCCCCTGCCTTGGATGCTGTAACACAATTCACTGCCCTGGCTGAATATTCAGAAAGTGACCTTGAAGACATTTGTAATTATCTGATGTTGGCTGTTCTCTTTTTATCCTTCTGTGTTTTGCTTGTTTCTTTTGTCAATTATTGATTTTTGTGTTTAATTTTTCATGTATTTATTCTTATCTATTTGTATATCCCCCCACAGACATTAGTGTTTCTCATTTGGTTTTGCCTTTTTAATTAACCAGTTGTTTTTCACCTGCTTCTGCTATTACATTGCTGTAAAATAAAATAATAAAACACTCTTAGTTTGAACAAATGCAATATAAACCTAAGAAATGGTGGTATCTGTTAAACAAACAATATGCACCGGAACGCCCGTGTTCCGCCTTAAGTTTTGTTTTTCTTTATATCGTCATGCCTGCTGAAGTTAAAAATTCAGATTTTTAGCTTTAAGAGACACCAAGCTTGTGAATTTAATCTAAAAGGTTCAAGAGCAGTACTTCGTTTAGTTTGTGTGTACTTTTTAAGGCATTTTATGGGATTTTAGGCCCGCAGGTTAAGTGTTAACCATGCAAAGAATCAATAGTTGGCCGTTTAAACTGAGTTGTCAAGTAGCACAGTTTTATTACTTTGTTGTTTTTCTTAAGCAGGTTATTTTGATTATTTATACTTTACTGCAGTAGTTATTTGTCAGCCAACTTTTTATATTTCCCACATTTTTATGAAACTATCTGTACTTTCTACTTCTTAAATTAAAAAAAATGCATAAAGTATTTTCTTTCTGTTCCACTTTGGCTTGTTTTTATTTCAGCTTGTCATCATTAAAAAAAAAACATCTATGCAGATAAACAGTGCCTTCTGGATAGTGTGTGCTAACTATGGTTGGATGAGAGATATAAATATATACCATTCTGATTGTACTCAATCCATCACACCTGAACATGATACAAATTACATCACACACCAGCAAGACAAAGCAGACATATGTAACCTAGTATGAAGATACATGTGGCAGTGATATATGCAGCTGTAACAGGTAGTGTAGTGCAGGCTTCCCAAACCTTTTGGTTCTGGGGATCTATTACACGGGAGACAGATTTCCAGGGACTTCATCAAAAATCTTATCCTGAATAAACATAATTCACTACCATTTTAAATATGTTTGTTATACTGGCCTACTGGTCCCTATGTTTATTAAAAGAAAGTTACATGATTAATACAATATTCTATTTTCTGTGGGGACCCCCAAGCTTCAGCTCACCAACCCCAGTTTGAGATACTGTGGTCTAGTGCATCCCACATTTTTTAACATTATTTCTACCTTTATTTTAACAGGTATCATAAGTCAGTTAAGAACCAATTCTCTTTTGCAATAATGAACTGGTCAACCTTTTTAAGTAACACCATAATCATTATAGCCTTTAGCCTTTTTTTTAGGAGGTGGGGTTGTGCATTATAGAACCCTATGGCAAAGCCTAAGCATTTGTCATCAATCCTTATTTTACATTATTTTTATAAAGAAAACAGTACTTTTACTTAAGTAAAAAACTTGATTTGATAGATCTACTTCTAAAATAAGTATTCTAAATCCTAGTATATATAATTCTACTTGGGTAATGAGTGTATGTAAAGACTTTTGACACCTTTGAGCTTAAACACCGTTTGGCCTTTTGTTAAGACAAACATTCTAGGGATAAGCTGTGCAAATAAGCCTGAACTATACATACTATATATATTGTTACCTCTTCATTCTATATGTATTTTGTGGATCTAAAAAAAGCATATGAACGTGTTCCTCGAGGCATTCTGTGTGGGGTGCAGCAGGAGTATGGGATGTCTGGGTTGCTATTAGGAGCGATCCAGTTCCTGTTTAACCAAAGCAGGAGCTGTGTTTGCATTCTTGGCACAAAGTTGAGCTCATTCTCAGTGCGAGTTGGACTCTGCCAGGGCTGTCCCTTGTCTCCAAAGCTGTTTTTAGTGTTTATGGACAGAATCTCATGGCACAGTCTTGGAGACGAGGGTGTCTGGTTTGGTAATCACAGTCTCATCTCTGCTTTATGCGGATGATGTGGTTATTCTGGCGTCTTCAGGCCAAGACCTGCAGTGTGTACTTGGGCGGATCACAGCAGCTTGTGATGCAGCTGAGATGAGAGTCAGTTTGTCTAAGTCAAAGGCCATGGTTCTCAACTGGAAACCTGGAATGATCCCTCCAGGTCAAAAGGCAAAGCTCTCGACTTATTGGTCTGTCTATGTTCTAACCCTCACCTATGGTCATGAGGCATAGATGACTGAAAGAGCAGCTAAAATGAGCTTCCTTCGTAGGGTGGCTGGGTTCAGCCTTAGAGATAGAGAGAGGAGTTCTGTCATCTGGGGAGAGCTTGGAGTAGAGCAGCTGCTCCTCCACATCAAAAGGAGTCAGTTGAGGAGGTTTGGGCATCTGATTACAATGCCTCCTGGATGCCTCACTTTAGAGGACTCTCTGGAGGGATAATGTATCCTCCCTCTCCTGAAATCACCCCTGGGTCCCCCAGAGAGAAAACATATAAATACAGTGGGGTGAAAAAGTCTGGGCAGCCTTAATAATTTTCCTGATTTACCTTTACATTGATTGTTTGGATTAAAAGAATCTGGAAAATATATTATATAGAGGACAAACAGTTATATGTGAGAAGTGAAATGATGTCAATATGATTTACAGTATGTGTGCAATAATTGATTAAACAAAATTAGGCAGGTTCATAAATTAACCTAATATTTAGTAGATCCTCCTTTGGCAGAACCAACAGCCTCTATACGCTTCTTATAGCTTCTAATGAGAGTCTGGATTGTGGCTGAAGGTATTTTAGACCATTCTTCTTTACAAAACATTTCTAGTTCATTCAGGTTTGATGGTTTCAGAGCATGGGCAGCTCTTTTTAAGTGACACCACAGATTTTCAATAATATTCAGGTCTGGGGACTGAGATGGTCATTCCAGAATGTTGTACTTGTTCCTCTGCATGAATGCTTTAGTAGATTTTGAGCAGTGTTTAGGGTGGTTGTCTTGTTGGAAGATCCAGCCCCGGCGCAGCTTTAGCTTTGTCACTGATTCCTGGGCATTGGTCTCCAGAATCTGCTGATACTGATTGGAATCCATGCATCCCTCAACTTTAACAAGATTTCTAGTATGATGGAACCACAACTAAATGTTACTGTAGGTAGCAGGTGTTTTTCTTGGAGTGCTGTGTTCTTTCCCCCCCATACATAACGGTCCTCGTTCTGCCCAAATAACTCTATTTTCATCATTCCACAGCACCATATTCCAGAATTAAGCTGGCTTGTCCAAATATGCTTTAGCAAACCTCAAGCAGCTCTGTTTGTGATGTGGAGGAGAAAAGGCTTCATTTGCATCACTCTCCTATACAGCATCTCCTTGTGTAAAGTGTTGAATAGTTGAACGATGCACAGTGACTCCATAAGCAGCAAGATGATGTTGTAGGTCTTTGGTGCTGGTCTGTGGGTTGACTCTGACACTTCTCAACATCCATCACTGCTGTTTATTACATATTTTTCTTGGTCTGAACAATCTTTGTTTTCAGGTCATTTCTAAGTTGTTTTCAGACTCCCATGCTGCAACTCTTCAGAGTTGATGCAAACAGGGGAAAAACTTATAATTGCCCCCCATAAATACCCTTTCTCATAATTGGAGTCACCTGTGTATGGAGGCCAAGGGTCACTGAACTCACCAAACCAAATTTGAGTTCCAATACTTAGTTCCAAAGGTTTTTAAATCAATAAAATGACAACAGTGCCCAAATTTATGCACCTGCCTAATTTTGTTTAAACAATTATTGCACACTTTCTGTAAACCATATAAACTTCATTTCACTTCTCAAATGTCCCTGTGTTTGTCCACTATGTGATATGTTTAACAGATTCTTTGATCCAAACAATCAATGTTTTATAAAGGTAAATCAGGAAAAAAAACAAGGTTCGCACCCCACTGTAAATATATATCAGAGATGCAACGATACAGAAGATTTCTAAAAGCAATTTATTGTTGTCATTTTTCTGTTCTAAGTACTTTTTATTTCTGACAATAATAGAAACATAATAAAAACAAAGGTATTGACAAAGATTTCTGACATATCTCCTTTTATTTCTTTGTCCCCAGTCTATCCGAGAAGTGACAGGCTATGTGTTGGTGGCTTTAAACCAGTTTGACTTCTTGCCTTTGGAGAACTTGAGGATCATCCGAGGAACCAAACTGTATGAAGACCGCTACTCACTTGCAATCTTCCTCAATTACAGACGAGATGGAAACTTTGGTTTACGGCAGTTGGGTCTTAAAAATCTTACTGGTAAGTGACTAATGTATTTAGAAATTACTCATAATCTTAAATGTACTTTGCAAAATGTTAGTGTACTTAGACCTTGGATCAAAGACTATGTTTTTTATTGTGTAAACCAGTACAAGGTTTATTTTTTTATATTTGGCTGGGAAGAATTCTTCTAGTAAAATTGTTAAATTTACTAAAACACACCAGGTGCAGCACAAAGGCGTGTGCATGGCTCTTTAAATAGTAAATATATAAAAGAGTCTGTGTGTTGGCATTTATTCACTGGACTTGTTATATTAGTACAAGATGAATATATGTCAGTCTTTTCATCATCTTATTTCATGAACTTAACTAGAACTGTCATTTCAATTAACCCTGTTACACCACAGGAAATGACACTGGGACACAATACCGTGGAAAGGCTTTATCTTGTAATTTCACCCAGTTTTCCAAAATAAAATCTCCCCGGAATGACAATCTACTCATCACTTGGCCCAAGCCTGTTTCCTAGCAGGTTGAGGGGCAGAAAATGTGATTGCTGATGAAATGGTGAACTAAGTAGGAAAGCATTGCGTGGGTGGCTCTGCTGCTTTATGAACAATAGATTGTGCTGCTAGGTTTTCTTCAGAAGCCATGATCCTGAGGTCAGTGTAAAATGAAGTTCTTGACTTGTAAAGAAGACAAAGTACTATTCTACTGCAGGGCTAAGTGCAGAGGGCCCTAGACAGTCTACATTGTGTGTAACATAAGATCAAAGGTGCTATAAACTTATTAAAAAAAAAAAATCAACCTCAGATTTTTTGAGTAAGTGTAGCTGTACAAAGGATAAAACCGTGCTGAATGACAAAAAGTTGTTCATTATGAGACCTGGTCAGTGCTTTGCAACATACTGTACAACTATACCAACAACAGAAATAGTAATAAACCTTTTGATCAACTTTAGGACAAATGATGAACTTCAGTTATTCGTTATGACTGGTGGCATGCTCTGCATTGAATCTTGTCACAAGTATGGCAATTAGAGCAATAAATTGTTGCAAAAGTAAACTGTATGCTAAGTTGTCAACACTACGTTGCAAATAATTTCAAACATATAAATACTTAATTAAATCTCACAGCATTGTAAAAATAAATAAAATTTGTGTTAAAACTTTATTCAGCTTTGTTAGAAGCATTGCACTGAACAGCTTTCTAAACCTCTTCCAGCTCCCCTTTCTAAATTATTTAGTTGCCACTCATTGTTCTCTTCAACTCTTCCTTCCTGGTGGGTTGAAGGAAACAACACAGCCCCATTAGTCTTTATGTGCAGCTACAGTATGTGCTTATGTGGTACATCCAATCTTCTATATTTTCTTGCATTTTTGCAACACACTTGGAGATGCATTTGTATGGCACTAGCAGCAGCTTTTTGCCAAGCCAGCCCTTCTCATTTTGGTGCCAAGTTGAAGCCAGTGCTGGGGGAGCTGGGGTTGGACTCTGTGAGATGCAACTGTTTGATGTGCCATCCATGGCCTTAAGCCATTAAGATGGGAGGGAGGGGGGAGGTAATGCACAAAAGCACTGATCTGAATCTGTTCTACTTCATAACTCTGTGTCTTGCCCAATAAATAGACTATTGAAACTTTTTCTTAGTTTCTAGTGATAAAAACAAACAAACAAGAAAAAAAAAACATGATTATCTGTAGGATCTGGCTATTGATGATATTTGGTGGTTAGATGTTGCCCCTCAGTGAGAAGGTTGCAGGGTTGTCTTTTTGTCTAGGGTTTTTCTGGGCAAAGTTTTCATGTTCTCCTTGTGCTCATGTGGATTTTCTCTGGGTTCTCTGCTGTCCTCCCACAATCCAAAAACATGCATGTTAGGTTAATTGGTAACTCTAAATTGTTCCTAGATGTGTCCCTGTAATTGATTTGTAACTCGTCCAGAGTGTATCTCACCTCTCAAAGAGCGACTGCTGAAAATACACACCAGCTTCCTTATCCTAGAAAGGAGAAGCGGGTAAAGAAAATAGACATATGGAAGGATGGACATATATTATAGAATTCAGATGATTGTGTAGTTTTTCCTATATTCTGTTTTATGTCTAAAACAATGCTCACACAATCCATGTATGGTTTATTCTTTGTTTTTTCTGTTCTAAAAAAAGACAAGAAAAAATCTATAATATGATATTTTTATTTTAGTTTGTATATTTTAAACCTTCATATTGTGTTCCATCCATCCATCCATCCATTTTCTGTACACGCTTATTCCTTTCAGGGTCCCGTGAGTCCTCATTGCTCATATCCAGCTGTCACCATGCGAGGGGCGGGGTACACCCTGGACAGGTCGCAAGTCCATCACAGGGCCACACATAGAGACAAACGAGACAAACAACCATTCACTCTCTCACACACATCATTCATATTTCGTTAGTGCACCATTCGTTATTTTCTAGCAGAAACAAAAATCATTGTGGCCTAAACTCCTGGTGCATTACATTTTAACTTAGCGTTTTAGAAATGGTCAAAGTCCTATTTAAAGGGAGTTGACACAGCTAATTAAAAACTGATGATTTTATCATGAACAAAATAGTTTTAATCAAGCATTGTGTATTTTAATTAGTTCAATTTTACATTTTAACATTTAGGTTTTAAAAACAGTTTTCTTTTTTTGATTTTATTCTGAAACAGAAAAAAACAAGAACGAGCCACACACAGATTTCACAATTTAACTTGAGATTTTTAAAATGTATTTATTTATTTTTTTTACCAGATTATTCTTAATGCAGAGTAATTCATTCACTGCTTTCTGTGCAGATGAAGTTGACATCTCAGTCAACTTTTAGTGGAGGGGTGAGAAAAATCACTAGTACCGTGGCGTATTACAAGCATTTTGCAGCCAAACAAACAAAAAAAGGTGGAGTAAATTTTTTACAAAATCCAGAATTTTTTTGATCAATTTCCAATATTTTTAAGAAATAAAAAACAGGAAATTCTCTAATGTAGAAAGATTGTAAATTTTGCAGAATCATTTGAGCTGAATGAAAAGAAGAGTCAAAATAGGAAAATGTGTTTTTGTGTGTGTGTGGGTTAGAGGTCTTCACAGTTAAAAAAAATAATAGTTGAAAAAAAAACTTTAAACTCTAAAAAATTTTATTTAACCACCTTTTGCTGATTTTAGAGATTTGCACATCTCAAAGGGGGCCTCTGCAGTCACTAAGAAGGAGTTTGTTTATTGTTTTTGGGGGGAGTTTGTTCAAGACATGGCTGGTCAGATTTACTACTCAGTTTGAAAAAGATGGGGACAACCGGGTGTAGCTTAGTTGAAACAGCCTGGAAGCACCTATATAAATATTAATTTTAGTCTAACTTGTAACAGGAAGTCATAGCTGCACGGAAAAATCTGTAGATGTAGAGGGAAGTATAATAATGTGGCAGCCCTAACCAACCTGCAGAAAGGTTGCTAACACTGAATATGAATAATATTCATAATATGAGACAGGAAGGTGCTTGCTGCATGACATTTGAAGTCAATAAATTATGTTTACATGTTCACAAGAAGTTTACTTCTACCATTATTTCTTCTTTTAAAATCCCCCTTGTGCCCTGATGGACTCTGTAATTCTTAAACTACAATATTTTTAGTTTTATGCTGACAGCCATGCCATAAACACTTGTTGTATTTTAATTGCAGATAAAATCATAATATCAAATAATGCTATGCTCTTCATACACTTGACATCATACCTGATATTCTTGTCATGCTTTTATTCAGTCCTTTAGAAGATCTGGCCTCTCTCCTCCAGTGGTTTGATGTAACAAAGCTACAAAGCTGGATGCAGGTTTCCCCAATTGTTTTTTTGTAAATAAAGCCAGCAAACGTTCAGTGTTTTGGTTGTCACTTCAGGTTTCGATTTTTCAGCCACATTCTTTTTAATTCCTCATCTGTAGTTAGGCAATGCAAACTACTGCTTTTCACAGGATCACTTTTTTTTTTGTTTTGGGTCCACGTTCAAAACACTGTTGTTGTAGCAACTGGCTGATGCAGTTTATTCTGGTTGTTTGAGCAGCTGCAATAACAGGTACCAGAACTCCACAATGCCATTTGTAAACTACACAGTTGGTAGATGTAATAAAAGCAAAAAACAGAATTTGTGCTGGTTATCTGAATGTAAATTATTTTCAAATGAACCGCGATTTGGGCTCCAATACCTTGGTTAGCCAAAGCTTACTGCTACTTCTGGTGTTTCTGACAAGACGTCATACCCAAAATCATTTCTAATGTGGGAATAAGGTGGATACGCTGTCATACACTAGTGTGTCTAGTTACAGTTGTAATGATTATGCAGTGTGATGCTGACTAAGGAAATTATCCTAAAGCTTTAGGATAGATTCACTACAGTACAGCAAGTAACACAGATCAAACTTTATTATTCCTCCTGGTGAACCCTAAGGTGTTTAATTTATTACCAGGCATTTGATGTTGCTGTTTTGTCTATTTATCACCCAACAATAGCTCCCAGAAGAAGTATAAAATTAGCAATAAAATATGTAGGCAATATATATAAATGAATATAACTTACTTTAACATAAGAGGCTAATCAAGAGAAGGCACAGTAAATGACCCCTTCAGGGTTAAAAACACATGCAATTGTACCGAAGCCAAAATTGCCTTGGGAGAGGACCAGTTTGTCGCTTGTATATTGTAGCATTACACTTATTGATTTTTCTTGTGCACTTTCTGCATGCTGTGAATGGACTTTCTAGATTTAAGGAGACTTGAGAATTGGATGGAGGGAGGTCTTTGGTTGAGCAGGGATAGGACTCCCTCTGATGCACCTTTCAATCAAGCTTAGCTAAGTTATCCTCATGCATATGAAATATAGGGACAGCAAAGCATGGGGAAAGTTAAGGGATTGTGTTTGTGTGCACAGGGGTGTATAGAATAATAAATATAAAAGATATTCCTCTGAAGTGTGGGAAGTTGAGTTGTTTCAAATTACTTTCTGGGACCATAAAACAAATTAGAGACAACTCTTATAGCTTGGACAATGATCTATTGGATCTTACATAGTTTCAAGAAAACCTTTTAGCACTTTTTTTTCATTTTTGCCTTCTTTTAAATGAACAAGGTAAAGGTTAAACAGAGCTACCTTCTGTCATTTTTCTTAAGTTCTTAAGTTATTATTTGAAACAATTTTATTTAGTTTTTTATGTTTAGGTAAATATTTGTAACACTTCTGTTCAGATTAACATAAAGCCTGTGAAGCCTCTGTCCTCTCAGATAGTAATTACAGCCTCCTTTTCTGGCAGAATAATAACAGCCTCAATAAGGAGCTAAACACAGATGAGCTTTCTGATTTAACACATTTTAATGCCAATACCCCACCCCCATTTCCCCATTTCACCCAGTGTCTATTTTCTCCACATTTGTTTAGTGTTGTTGATTCATTTATTTATTTTTTTTAACCACCCTACGCCTGCACTGCGTCTGTCTAAAATGAAGCATCCAATCTGAGGCCCCATCTGCTGAATGATCTTCTCTCATCGCATGCATGTACACAAGCCTGCGTTTTACGCCAAGGCGTTATCCACTTCTTCATGGCCCATCTGCTCTCTTTTTTCCATCCCATTTTTCTGTCTGCATTCCATCTCTTTATCCCTCTTTCTTTCACTGCCATATTTCATTTAGTTGTCTTGGTTTGTCTCAGTGATGCCTTTCAGGAAAACACATACAATATCATGTTGGCACCGTTTTTTTTTTACCACTGTATGCAAAACACTTTTTGAAGTCTTGAATCTTTCCATGCTCTCCAAAGGCCACTGCAGTTGCAGTATCATCTGCTGAACATGTCCTGCTTAGTGTTGTGTGACAGCGATACATAGGGGAGGCATCACAAAGATTGGATGGGGCAAGGTGAAAGTGACGATTTGAGTCAGTGTGTTTCCCCCAGACAAAGCACTTCTTAATGAGAGGACATAAAATTACTGTCTTTTTCTGATCCCTAAGACTTTTTATTCATTATATAACTACTAGGTAATGAAAGAGCAATTCTAGCAGAAGAGCCAGGACGGATTTGTTCAGTGCATGTCACCGGAATTCAGTTGAGCAGCTCGCAGACCTCAGGTCTCCTTCAATTGTGTGTCTAATTGATTACTTCCCATGCAATTACTCCCGTGTCACACTCAATATTTCACCGCTCCAGGAAGGGGGCATAAGGGACTTCTTTTTGAAGGACGGCATTCACACTGTCACATTTGTGAGCCCCTAATGTGGAATGTGAGGGGGAACATGTTAAACTGAAGTCTGGAACAGGCTTCTGTGGTAGTTGGTGTTAATTGGTTACTGTGTAGTATCACTGGTTGACAATAAACGACAAAACTACTGGAGTCCCAGCTTATCAGAAAGTGAATAAATAAACATAAATAAAAGTTTAGAATATTTTGAAATAAGTGTAAATTATGTCAACACCCTAATCAGATTATATTTGCTCCTCACAACTCTGCTACATTTTACTCCCACACTGATAAGGAAATATTGCTTTAACTTTATGTAACATCTGGATCTATTGGCCCTGCCACAATATAACAACTTCAAACTTGAAGACAACATGTCAATTTGTGATTATTTCCCCCCCTAACACTTAAGATGTCTACGGTAAAGATGGAATAAAAAATCAATCTAATGGAACCCCTTTTTGGACTTAGACATACTTTTCCAATTTATTCTATTTTTGGATGCATTCATAATGTTTTATTACAAACAGTTTCTTATTATGTTGTAGGGAAAATCTGTGTTGTTCAAAAATGGTATGTCAGAATAAACAGGAATCAGCTGGATCTCTTCTTAAAGCTTTATTTTCAATCTTCTGACTCCAATCAGGTTCAGTACTGCTCACAGCGGACAGAAGGCCTTCAGCCCTGGGTTGTTTTGAAAACAAACCCAGGAGACTTGCTCAGCCCAGACACTGACAACTTCTCCCAATGTAATAATGAATTGACATTATAAAGCACATTTCTTTCTGGTTACACCCTGGAGTTGTTACCTTTTACGTCAGACGTCAGAACGTAACTCAAGTTTTGTTTAGACTAAGGATAGAACACATGATAACACACACACCAACTCAGTGTCTGCTTTAAATGTAAAGGCTGAAATTATCAGAAAGTATAAAATACAAAACTGCCTCTAATATTCAATTAATCAGTTACAAAATGTCCTTCAATATCATTGTAAAATTATATTGTCACAAACGTCCTGTTCAATCCCCCATTTTGTATATCTCAGTTGTGTCAAAGGTGGTCAAAGGGGCCGGTGGCACTGGTGAATGGCAGTCTCACATCTGTTAGTGTGCCCCAGGGCAGCTGTGGCTACAATGTAGCTTACCACCATCAGCATGTGTATGGATGAAAGATTAAAGTGTAAAGCGCTTTGGAGTAGGGACTTGATAAAGCACTTTATAAGATCAGTCTATTTAATATGTTGTCTAGCAAAGACAAACAAAGCATCAATATCCCTCTTAGCAAATAAACTACAGAAGCCCCTTATGTCTTAC
>JAUBOC010000160.1:7907925-7918782 GCA_032275365.1 Anablepsoides cearensis | reverse complement strand
TTTAAATAATTAATTTCCATTTTATTGTGTGAAATAAGTATTTGATACACCAGAAAAAAGAAACGTAATATTTGGTAGAGAAACCTTTGTTTGCAATTACAGAGATCAGAAGTTTCGTGTAGTTCTTGACCAGGTTTATTACTATGTGAGAATGATTTTTGGCATAAACCCCTATTTATGAGGACCAATTGATAGTTTTGGGGATTTAAACATTGTCCCCATAAAGACAATGCCGCTGGTGGGTCAGGGTTTAGGTTTAGGACAAAGGTGTGAATTGAGTTTAGGTTAGATTTAGGGCCAGGTATAACTGTGAGGTTTAGGGTAAGGGGTCAGGGTTAGGGTGTAGTGATTAATTGAAATTCAAAATCAAAAATACTTCTTTGATACCAAAAGAAAATTACAGTTCAGAACAACCCATTCAAGAAAGAGACAAAAGAAAAAAAAAAACACATAATGTGAGTGCAATGTTTCCATAAAGATAACTGTACTAGACTGCACACACACATGTACACACACACTAAGGTTTGTTTTTTTTTTATATCCATGTGGGAACCGTGGATTGACTTCCTTTCAATTCTTTTGTTAATTTAAAAGCCTGACCCTGGCCATTTACCCTAAATTTAACCTCACAGAATACCTGTGACCTGACCCTAAAACTAACCTAAACTCAATTCACACCTTGCTCCTAAACCAAACCCCCCACCTGAATTTAGCATCTGTTCCCGTGGAGACTGAGCTTTGGTCACAATGCACATTCAGTCCCCATGAGGCTGCATTTCTTTTTTTTTTTTATAGGTTTCCATGATGTAGCAAATATGTGCCCCCACACACAAGTGTAACACCTTTATCTGTAATTTAGTGGATGAGCATTTTTAATATTTTTTAAGTAACTATTTGGTTAGATTAGTGTCACTTAGCACAGCCACAAAATTAATGTATTTGAAGACACTGCTGTTCGAACATAGTGTCCTTGTCCCAAGTGATAAATGCTGAAAACATCAATGGTTAAAAAAAACACAAAAATACAAACATTTTTTTTTATTAATTTAATAGCACTAATAAAAAGACATGCCATTTTTTTAAATAAACATAAAAACATCTCAAATGAGGAAATAAATGTTATAGTTTTCCACAAATAATTAGATTTAGAAGACACTAGTCTTGGAATCCATTTTTTGCAGTCATTATATGATCTCATATTTTGATTATAATTTTTATTATGCACTCAGAATGCTTAATTTGCTTTTACACTGAAGCTCTGAATCTTGAGAGAAACAATTGAGCTAATTAAATTATTTTAGACAGATATGCTCACATATTTTAGAAAGCCAACCTGAGAACCACAGAGACATTTTTGTTTCCCTCCTTACTATTTGATTTAACTTGGCTTTCATATTTGTAAAAACACTGCAGCTCAGGGTCCCTGGACTGTTTAAGGTTCTTATGTTGGATAAGCCTGATGACATTTTGGAAAGTTGCCATTTGAATTACCAATCACCTTTTTTTTCTTGTAAACTTGCAGGTCAAAAATGCCATCGTTCATGTAATGGCCGTTGCTGGGGGCCCAAGGAGGATCAGTGTCAAAGCTGTAAGTGCATTAGTGTAAAATAGAAACATAAGTGCTTGTTAGGTGGTATTACTTTTCTGACTGGCATTCTTTGAAACTTATTGGACTAACTGACATGTACATTAAAAAAGCCCTCCTGCAGCAAAATGTCAGTGCTGTGATTCTTTTCTACATACCCAGCTATTTTTGTAACTAATTATATTTAATACATTGTAATGTATGCATTGTTTTATTTTTTTATTTTTTTGTGTTATGTATCATTGTTTCATAAAATATATATTATTTTTAAGGCTTGTCCTTTAGTTATTTATACTGTACATATACAGAACTCAAGAGAAGTCAAGCTTTATGTGGGTAATATATCACTTTAAACCTGTAAAGAGCAGCAACAAGTAAAAAAAACAACTCTTAGTTTAATACAAATTACATAGATCATATGGGTGAACCATAGACATCACATATGAAGACAAAACAAAACACTTTTTCTGTTTGGTATGAGAGAAAAAATGTCAAAAAAGCCTGAACACATTCATTTTAGAACAGTTATTATTGTTAAAGAGTGTTTTTTTTTTTTTTGTGCCGTTCAGAATCTCTGTTGCATCATGCAGACACCATATAGCATGGGAGCCTTTATCATTTTTCTGATTGGGATTTTAAAATATTTTTTGTTTGTTTTTATTTGTGCGTATTTACTGTTTTAACAACAATATTTGTCATTTTAACATTAAGTTATACAGCCAAAAAGTGTCATGTTGTGCATGAAACAACAACAGATGAGGTCATTTTGAGTAAAGTGAACAAACTGTTTATTTATTTTCTTTTTTTATATATTGTTGTTTTTAACCTATCATTGTGGCATTTATTGCACATCTGCTTTAGTCCCCTTCCTTCTCCCAGTCTCCATGCATTAATCATTCACTCTGTGGCTTCCTTCCCTAGCACCTCTCGTTTGTTTTGTGGTTCTGATCTCATTAAGATATGGAGAAATTAACGGTTGGACAAAAAGTTGACAGTATGTCACTAAGCAGGTAGAGATAAGCCCCAGTCCTGTCTTTTTGATGTCAGTTCACTGTTCATACTATATCTATCTCTTTATTTGTAGATGTTTTAACGCAACCTTTTCACTCTCCTTCTGTCCTACAGACTTTACCTTCTTAGTCGTGATCTAATGATTCAACATAGTAAATTTATAGAACATTAAAATAACATGAACAAAATAACTTTCTTAAAACTTCAGTTGTCGTTGATTTAGCAGTATAAACCACTTTAGCTTGCTTGTTAGCATTATTTATTTATTTATTGTCATATGAAGACTTGCCAATTCACTTTTTATCTTTATGTTTTTAAATATCTGATCAGTATAAAAAAACCTTCAGAGTGCTAGATATTTTTAAAACCTCACATCACAGCCTAAATTTATCTGTCCGATCAACTTGACAGCAGTAAAAAGCAGGCATAAATTCAATGACATGCTTTAGAAAGTGGTGGAAGATGAGCATTTGACAGTTCAAACTAAGAACCATTTGATGTGTAGTTATTCATTCAGTCTAAGAATATAACTTCTTTTTATTTACTTACAAAAAGAAAAACTTCATCAAAATATAGCAATGACATAGTCCACTTAACCATCTCTACTGATGATACAAAAAATATTTTCAAACATGCAAAAATGTTTCACTGGAAAAAAAAAATATTATTAATAATATTAATCTTATCACTAAAGTAATTTTTCAAGCCAGAAGTGGAAAACATATATTTTCACTCATGTAAATAGCAACTGGAAGGATGTGCCTCCCGTGACTGATGCTGCTGTCCACACACTGTTCAAATGGAGGCTTCCAGGCATATTTCATGAGATGGATTCCTTCTCTATTTGTTGTCACCAAGCACTTTTTTTCTTCTTCTTTTTTTTAAGTGAAAGTTTTAAAGCCAAAATGATAAACAGCAGTGCATTTCTCTCTCTGGCAAGGTCATTTGTTTGGCAGAGTGTCTTTAAATAAAGCAGGCCATTTCATTTTAGCCCAGGCACGTTAATGGAATGGTGCTGATGGCACGTTAGGCATGGGGGGGTGAAGTGTGTGCATGAGCTTGCATGTTTGTTGGCGACTTTTCTGATGCGTGTATCTATCAACCTGATAGTATCTTGTCACAGGAATGCTGAGGGGAAAAAAGTAACATTTGCCAAAACAGCTTATGCGTGAATCCACAAATGTATAGGTTTACCTTTGAGCTAAAGGCTTATGATGTTGTATATCAATAACATTTGTACTGTTACAACGTACAGTTTTAGCCCTAATTATGCTTTATAACTAATCAATAATCTTCAGAAATGTAATTAAACTGTAATTAAAAAATAAATTTAAACAATACCAATATTAAAATAAAGTTACAATATATTATTTGTTTTTCCATGAATTAATATAAAACTTGTTCCATTTATGTTTAAAACTATGCCTGTGAGATAAACCAATTTTTTTTTTTTCTGGAAAATAGAAAATTGATGAGGTCCAGATGACATGTTGGGGCTGTGATAGACTTGCAAGTTGTCATATGAATTTCTGATTGTTGATCATTAAATATGTTTAAGTAAATGAACAAGACCAAGACAGAATTCATTGTACACACAGAAAAACCCATACATAGCAGCACTTTTTCTCAGAAAACTTTACAGCTTTAGACATCCTAACACCATACAGTTGTCCCAAATATATCATTTTCTACTCCATCATGTGAGTCCCACAAATTATACTTAAGATGTGTTTCTTACCAGCTGTCTTTGTCTACATCATGTTCATTGTACATTGACATATGGCTTCTTCGAAGAGAGGCGCACCGGCATATGGTAGCTCATATAACTGCGAAAGACACATGAGGAAGGGGTGGGCAGCTCTCCATTATGACAAAAATTCACCTAGTTAAATTGCAATTGTCACGTTCAGTGACAAACCCTGAATAAAGGTAGAGAAAAAATATGAGAGTAGATAGCTAGTGGCAAAAAAAAACCCTCAGCTTCAGAAGAGTTTCTTATACCAACACAAATATTCCCACAGCAATAGAAAAAGTCTAGACTGCTGTGAATATCCATGTCTCTGCATGCCTATTATCTATGGGAATTTGTTTTTGTATTGAAATTTGAGGTAAAACTTATCTGTGTATGTTAATTTTTTTCCAGTACATTTTTGTTATACACCCTCTTTCACTGTACAGTGCATGGCTGTCAGAGAGTAGAAAAGAATAAATTGTGCCTCATTTACTACTGACAAGAGTAGTCCTTTTTGATGTCACTTGTCATATACCACTTTTCTTTTTCATTTTTTTGGGAAAAAAACTGTGAAAACTTTTCTTGAATACCTGTATTTTCAATTTACTCTCTAAGATGCAAATATAGTCTATAGCTCTTAAACTTTCAATAAATTTATAAATGTATTAACATATTGTGTCATAGTTTACTTTGATAGTTTCTGTTTTATTTTACATATTATTTTACAGTAACTAAAACGGTGTGTGCTGAACAGTGCGATGGACGTTGCTTTGGCTCCTACGTAAGTGACTGCTGCCATCGTGAGTGTGCCGGGGGCTGCTTTGGCCCCAAGGACACAGACTGTTTTGTAAGTGAACATATTCATCACACAAAAATAGTCACTTCAAATCATTGTATGGAAATTAATAAATACATTTATTTTTGTCAGTTTTAGTTATTTACCATATTTTTATATGACTGGTCTTATCAAATTGTGATTCATATTGCCATTTTTATTTAATTTGTTTGTTGTATTTCCTTATGACTTTTTGCAACTTTTTCAGCACATTAATACAAAATAATTCATTGCCTTAATGTCACTTGTGTGGCAAATGTATTCAATGACATTTATTTTTTTCCATCTTTTCTTGTCTGAGCATTATTAAACGAGTTTACTAGTGAACTATTCACCCTACCTTATTCAGCTTTATTAAGTTTGTAATCAGGTTATAACATGGTAATCTATTCAGTCATTTATTTATTTACAATATTTGCTGATATGAGTTTGGATTATTTATCAAGCTTCTGACTCATACATCAGAAAGTTGCTGAAGTTGTCAACATGTGAAAGCAAATATAGTATTAAACTATTTACAATTTAAGATAAGATAAGATAAGATAAGATAAGATAAGATAAGATAAGATAAGATAAGATAAGATAAGATAAGATAAGATAGGCCTTTATTGTTATTGTATAATGCAATTACATTTCAGAACACCTATTCAGAAGAATACAGAACATAACAAACATAGGAGAACAGGTGCCCTGGGTTATCATTTCAGTTCAGCTAATGTAAGGCTGAAGACCTTACCACATAAAGTAAAGTTTTGGCACTTCTTTTAGCATCTGTGCATGACAAAAAAAGCAATAAAACAATAATAATAATGTGTGTTGGCAACATAAACTGCATAAAAGCAAGGGACATATATACTTATTGAAAGTAGAAATATGACAGTGATTTTATTTTATTTTATTGTTTGCAAATATAATGGTTTAGTGCATTTCTAAGTATATCAATAAAGGCTTAAGTTTGTGAAAATTATGTCCCTTTTTCTCTATAAAATAGTATTTGAATGTCTTTTATACAGACAAGAAAACTACCATTAAATTCATTTATTTTATATTATTTGTATTTGTGATTCCACTGCCATTCCCTGTCTGCACCAATTTCTCTCTTCCTTAGGCACTTCTGGAGAGAAATTGGTACTCAAGTGTTACTTAGTTATTGGAAATTCAACAGTTGTAGAACTTTATGTTAACACACGAGGCACAAAAACACTGATTTTTTTTCCTGTTATTGTGCTTGTAGATTCGTACAAAATAACTACTGTATTTATTCATGTATAAAACTAGAAATTTAACCCTAAAAAATCATCCATAAAGTCGGGTGGTAGTATTATACATGGCCTATTGATGATTCGATTTTTAACGTTTTTTTAAGCTAAAAAATAATGATCGTATTATACTTGAGATCGTATTATACATGAATGAATACGGTATGTGTTGTTGGTTTACGTAAAATGATAGCTGATGTGCTGTAGCTCTGTATTTCTGTGCACTTACAGGCCTGTACAAACTTCAATGACAGTGGAGCTTGTGTTACCCAGTGCCCTCAGCCATTTGTTTACAACCCAACCACCTTCCAACTGGAACACAACCCCAGGGCAAAATATACCTATGGAGCTTTCTGTGTTAAGAAATGTCCTCGTAAGTCCCATCACCTGAACACACACCTGTTTAACAGAACTGCATACAATATGCACAGAATAACTGCTGTTTACATACAGTATTTTAGAAAAGTAATAATTATACTATAACCTTTGGTCAAACTCCAACCACGAAATCCTAATTATGTGTGCTGCTTTATGTAACCACTTCTGCAGTATCTTGTTATGTTGTTCGTTTTTCTTTGTTTTACTGGTGTTTTATTTACTAAGAAAAGACAGACAGATTTTATGAGCTATAATTTTAGCCTAGCCCAGTATTCTGCTGGCACATGTAGTATTTTATTTTCTACCTGTAATGATGAATAATCCTGGAGGGATTGAAAAGCAAAAGGCTTATAGGTCAGGAGTAAAACAGAGAATAAAAGTGAAATTGTAACTGTTCTTTTGATCATAATTTGGATGTAAACAAGTGTAAAGCTGATGATTAGCAATAGACAGGTGACTGACGCATACATCTGATGTTTTTTTTTTTTTTACGTTTACGTACGTTGTGGAGAGTAAAATACAAAACATATATATAAGTAGAAGAAAATGAGATGATTGCCTTTTTAGAAAGACCTGGAATAAGCTGAACACTTTTTTCCATCCTGAAGGAAGAAATGGAGGTGCAAAAGGGCTACACAGACACTCAAGTGTCACTTGGACATTACAGTGAGCTGGATATGCACTCAGGGGCTTATAAAGAAGAGAAAATTTGCCTTGCGGAAGTTTGTAAATTGTAACAAGAATTTTGCATCATCTGCTCAACCTATTAGACAACATTCAATAACCTTTATTAAACCTACTGTAAATTACTTGATTAAGTTATGTAAATGTGCAGAAACATTTTTAATTAAGTGTTTATCATTGCCTAGCGTCATCTTCATAACCACTTCAATAAAACCCTGAGGTTGTGTTTGTTGGTGTCTACAAAGCCTGTGGGGATTAATAAATGGCATTGAATCTACAATCAAAACTGCCCCCTCTCACTGATTTGCCACCTCAGTTACTACACTGAAGGGTGGACACAACTCAGCCACCCACTAGCCACTGATCACCTACCAAACCCACAGCTAATAGTGGACTACCCACTGTGTTCACAGCATTGGTGAAAAGGCCAACCAGCAGGAGTGGAAGTGTGACTTATTGCACTTGGAGGCAGTGTTACCTTCTGACAGACATACAGTGCAATACCTAATTATTATAACTGTTGCAGAGATAAAAGACACTTTTTTTAAATTTGTTTTCTTTTGTTTATTTGTTTGTCTTCATGTTTGCACTGGCAGTTGTGACCTACAAATAAAAGTTATTATTATTGTTTTTGCTAATATCATTCAAAATCCTAACAGATAAGCCTCAGAAACTGTAACTTGGCTAAAACTGTAATGGCTACTTTAAAAATCACATATTGTTTTTATAGCACATGTTTTAATAAAAAAATAACGTGCAATTTGTATTTTAACTTAAGTTATTGTGTTTTGACAAAGACTATGAAAGAAGTAATGGTAGGTGTAACAATTAGTGTTGTTCAATAAAAAAAAGTCAGTGTCATTAAATAGTATGGCAATCATCAGTTTATATAATCAATTATACAAATGATAGAAAAGAACACATTTCTGTACAATATGCTGCTGTCTGCTGTGACTTTTCTTTCTGTGTGATTACTTAGACTAGACTGACACTTACTTTACTGAGTTCCTGTGTGACAAACGTCACCCTCCTGTGTTTGACATTTGCAATGACGTGTTTCTGTTCTTTTTTTTTTTTCTTTTCTTAAATTTTAGATAACTTTGTGGTGGACCATAGCTCTTGTGTGAGAGCATGTCCTAGTAATAAGATGGAGGTAGAGGAAAATCGCATTAAGATGTGCATCCCGTGTACTGACATCTGCCCAAAAGGTAAATATTTTTTAGTAACAATTTAAAAAAATGTGTTAACAGCAACAACTGTCATAAAACAATTTGGATAGTCCTTTATAAGAGTTAAATCATAAACAATTGTAAATATTTAGAAATCATATAGATACTTTTTTACCCTGTATGCTAAATATGTAACATTAATTACTCAAAGATTAATAATAAATCATAGATTCACATTGCATAGTTACCCCAGTACACACTGTTTATGCATGTTATTATAATTAATACAATTAATCAGTCTAATGTGGCTTGTCCTTGCCCTGTCTGTTGTGCAGCGTGTGATGGAATAGGTACAGCCAGCCTACAGACGGCTCAGACGGTGGACTCAAGCAACATTGACAAGTTTGTCAACTGCACTAAAATCAATGGCAACCTGGTATTCCTTATTACTGGAATTAAAGGGTGAGGGTGAATTATTATGAAACTAATCAT
Organism: Anablepsoides cearensis; assembly: GCA_032275365.1. Lineage (NCBI taxonomy): Eukaryota > Metazoa > Chordata > Actinopteri > Cyprinodontiformes > Rivulidae > Anablepsoides > Anablepsoides cearensis. Next base: position 7,909,637 of record JAUBOC010000160.1, on the reverse strand, counting down.
ATTACAAAAAACGTTTTATATATTTTATTTAACTTTGTTTCAGTCTTAACCATTTCATTTGAATAAACAACTATCTTTTTTAAATAGTTGCACAAAACATACACTACCGGCCAAAGGTTTTAGAACACCCTTATTTTTCCTTTTTTTATGTTCAAGCAGCTCAGGTCCAATAAACAACTAAAAGGGGTACAAGGTAAGTGCTGAACAGCCAAAGGTTTAAAAAAACTATGTAAGGCTACCCAAAACTGAAAGTCAAGGTGTCTGTGAATCCAGGTTTGCTTCACCATCACAATGCTCTCAGAAACTGCTGGAAACTCTGATGGGAAGAGATGTGACAGACCTAACCCTGGATCCAGCAAGACAGCCCCAGATCATCACACGTCTTCCTCCATGTTTAACAGTTGTCCCACAGAGAGAAACTGTACAAAGCTCCTGCATGATGAACTGCAAATTTCAAATTTAGTCAACACGTACACCTTGTTGTGGTCTTCACTGGTCTACCGGTGGTGTTTCATGGTCCAGACAAGCCTCTTTTTTTCTTATTCTGAGGTCTTTGAGATGGTTTTCTTGCTGCAACTTCACCTGTCAACCTGCAGCAGTTAAAACAGACTTGCCTTTTATGACCGCTGGGCCTGTGAGCTGCCTATCACCCACGCTGTGGACTCTCAGTAACTTGTCATCAAACGCTGTTGTGGCTGCTGAGTCTGGCACACCTCTTCCCATCAGAGTGTCCACCAGTTGTTAAGTGCATTGTGATGGTGAAGTAAACTGGACAGTTTTGGGTAACCTTACATTAAAAAAAAAAACAACTCTGGCAGTTCAACACTTACCTTTGTACCCTTTCAAGCTGTTCATTAGACTTGAGCTGCTTGAATTTGATATTAAAAATACTAGACAAATGAGGATGTTCTAAACTTTTAGACCAGTATTGTATATCATGCACATAACCATGTTTAGACAAATAGAGCTACATTTGATACACAGCTTTGTATCCACAAAGTACTGCAATTATTTCCCACCAGTGATTGCTGTGTTTTAAATAATCTTTAAGATGTTTGAGACAATATTAATTGTTTTATCTGGATTATACTTGAAAACAGTACGCACTAGGATTTCAGTATTACTGCTGACACAAAAGTAAATGAAAAATTGAACTTCCAACCATATTAAGGATTTTCTGTTAAAATGATTTTTTTGGCCAGATTTTATTTTATTGATTTTTTTTTTTTATACCTTGGTAAATATAATTTAGTTAAGGCAGGAAAGAACATAAATTTACACTGAACTAAAATGTTGCAATTATTGGTTTAAATAACCAGTGGCGGCTGGTGGATTTTTCTCCAGGGGGGGCTACATCTCCAAAATAGGCTCATCTCCAAAAGCAATCAAACTTGGACTAAGTTGTATCACGCCAGTGTATTTATTAAACAAATGCAAATAATGAAACAGCATTACAGTGTCATGTAGTGTTTTATTTTTAGTACATAAGTTTTGCTCTGTAACTGAGAAGCAAATTTCTTCATGACTCTGGTTAAAGTCAGGGATGTTTTAACAAGATTCTTCTCTATAGAGGAGGCCATTGCAGTGAGATGTGATGTTTACCTGAGGAAAGTCTGGCTTCACTTCAGTGTTGACAAGCTCCTCTCAGATTCAGCTGTGGTCAGAGGAGATGTGATGAGAATCTTCAGCAGAGTCACAGTCTCTGAAGGTGT
>JAUBOC010000160.1:7761452-7773147 GCA_032275365.1 Anablepsoides cearensis | reverse complement strand
CAGACAGACAGACAGACAGACAGACAGACATACGCGACCGAAAACATTACCTCCTCCCTTGGCGGAGGTAATAAAAAAAACTAATTACTCATCTGAGGAACAGAGATGTTTCCACCACCAAAGGGTCAAGTTTTCCCAGGCTTACAGGTGTTAAAATAACTTTGTTTTTTTTTTTCTTATTTTTCTTAAATAAAAGATAGGAATTAGCCAATGTTTTTCCCGTGACTCAAATGAACTGCTCTGAATATATGAATACTGAATGAAAAAATAGGGAAAAAAAGAAAGTGCAGTAGTTTAATGTGCCACTCTATCTTTTTTGACCACAAGGCAAGCAGAGCAAAAGGTGTATTTATTTATTTATTTATTTATTTATTTATTTATTTATTCATTCATTTATTTATTCATTCATTCATTCATTTGGGGGGAAATGGTTGGCTGTTTCAGTTCCAGAATGTTGCAGGTGAAGGTTACTGTCAAAGTAACCATGTAGTTGTGGTGTGTGTGATAAGACTCCTAAAAGCAGACCCATGGCAGTGGGAAGGAAAGTAATCAGTTTTTAATGTGTATCATTTTCACAGTGAACTCATACATTAATAGATAAAGCAGAGTATGGGAGAGATAAAACAGTTGTTCTTAAATTACATTCTATAAACATAAACATCAACAAAAAAAAAATAAAACAATCAAAAGGTCTTCATATTGCTGTACATTGTATGGCAAAATGCCTTTGTAGTGTGCTGCAATAAAATGCAGAACTATTTAGTTTAAAACATAATATATATACAGAAAGAAAATTTAAATATAAAAACAGAACTCTTATCATAAAATCCAAACCTCCAGGTTTGGTGTTTCAGACTGAAACCCTTAAAAATAAATTATTTGATTAATTTAAACTGTTTGCACAACCTTATCTACAAAAAAACTAAATAAATAAAATAAAATGTCCAGATGCTTTAAACTCAGGTTGTACTTCATTTGACTTACATATAGGTCTGAAAAAAAAAATAAAAATTAGACTAAAAATAATACAATAATCCAAAATTCAAATAAACTCTTAAGACCTGATGTGGTAAAATTATATATAAAATCACACTGTCTAGTGTAACTGCATTTCCTTTTAACATTATAATGGCAGTTTTGATTATCTAATTATTTACTTCTTGCCAAAAAAAGCTAAAGTAAATAAATTTTTTTATCACTTTTAATATATTGAGTAACAATCTGTCAATTATCCCTTTGGCTGGACCTTAATCTAGTAACAAACTTTGTTTTAAAATGTATTATTTTATGTTAAGTTGTTCGCTTAGGAAGATTACAATCCAGCTTAATAATCTTCCCAAATGTATACATGTTTACTGTAATTGCCACTACTAATCATTCTAGTAACATTTTAACTGTCTGAAAATTGCATTTTTAAGTTGTTACTTATTCAGCACGGTGTTTGAAATAATTTATTTTAGGTAAACTTTAAGATGCCGATGTTTACTTTTTTTATGATGTTACATTTTAGCTTCAGTGTCTCCTGGCAAACTGCACCCTTTCCAGTTTCATAACAGAATGTGAAGACAGAGACGAATCACTAGCCTTGCTGACTGGTTCCTCTTGGTTGGCTTTCTTTCTTTCTGTAGTGAAAGAGGCTGGTGGTGTCAAGCTCACCTGCATTACAAATAGCTTCAGCAAACAGCTTCACCACCTACCAAACAGGAAATAAAAACTCAAAATAAAACAAGTAGAAATTCACAAGATAAAACAAAGTAACTCAAAATGTTCACCTTTCTTTGTGAGCAAAATCACCTTAACTGACCTGGTAATTAGTAATGAGGGGAACTCCATGATCAACAGCCATTCTGCGGATGAGGAAGTTATCCTTCAGGTGGCGAGTGTTGTTATTAGGTAGGTTGACAACCAGATCAATATTACCCTCACTGATCAATCTATCAAAAAACACAAAAACAGATAAAAAAAAAAACACAAAGCATTTCATTTAAATTTCACACATCGTGTTCGACATTTTGAAGCAAATTAGGTATGTTTGCAGACATGTGGCTCAGACTCTTAATTCCATTTAAAATCAGCAGCTGCATATTAAGCAGCCCAAAGCTTTCAGTCACTTTGAGCACATTTGCAGTCCCAATACTGCACCTCTCAAACTTTCAACAGAACTGCTGTTTTAAGTTAGGGCTACTTTATATCAAACTTTTGATTTTAATATTTACAAAAACAATCATTCAGTGTGGAGTAAGTATTATTAATTATCCAAGTAAATTCAAAAGTTATTGATATTACTGCTGTTTACTTAATTTGAGCCAATCAGACCCATTTTCCACTAAAAGTCTAGTCCTTTCAAAGCATCACCACAAGCTTTTGGCAGCTTGTGGATCCATACAGCCAATATCAAAAGCAATTCTGTGATTTTTTTTTCTTTTTCTGGTTAAAAGGCTAAAAGAAAGTGGCAGTTTGTGTTCAGTGATTACAAGAAAAGTCAAAACATAAGCTTTTCAAATAGAAAAAGTGAAATAAAGTGAATAAAAATGATGGCTTGTTTTTACCAGAAACATGGCTTATGAAAGGTCAACTCTTTCAAAGTCTGATTAGAAAAAGTCTAATACAGCAAATTCTCTTAATGCCTTCTGCTAAAAGTGATTATAATTACATGCATTTACATGGAGATATAGAGAAGCAGGAAAGTGGCTGTGGGTTAGACGAAGAGCTGATTACTGCCATCTGGAGGCTTAATGGTTTAATACCAGTTCACCCCAAGACTAAAAAAAAAAAAAAAAAAAAAAAGAGATGTCTCGAGGGAGCTTCTTAATAAAAACTGGACAAAAAGGTTGAAACTGAAATCATTCAAAAATACTGGTGACAAATAATGGTCCTGACCTAATTAAATTGTCTAAACTTAGAATGTTGTTCAGTCTTTTTTCCCCACCTTATTTTTTTTTTACTGACCTGAAATGAACCATCATTAAGATCCCCTTAGTGCAACAACACCCAAGTCATAAATTATGACTTTTTAATGACAAATTTATTAGACTCTGAACATGACTCAGGGAAACTAAACCTTCAGATCCTAGAACTGCCCTCTTTGTGTTAGCCCATGGCAATGTTTGATTTATTTAGTGCTCATTTTAACTTTGTCTTCTATTGGAAACTAATCTAATATATTTAACCTTTGTTGTTATTGTAAAACATGTTGTAATAATAGGAACTGTGAAATACACAAATATTTTTTTTTTATAATTCTATCTGCATTCTCAAAAAACAAAGACTTGTTTCTGATCAGTGAAAGGAGTTTACTTTAGAGTTTTTCCATGTTTCCTGACCTTGTTTGGTTTGTAGAAAAGAAATGGTTGTGGTTTTAGATCTAAATGCATCTTTTTGTTATTATTAGAAATCCACATTTTATATTTCATAAATTGCAGCTGACATATCATCCAAACATGTTGATATAAAACAACCTTCAAGCTTTGCTTCAAAGTTGATGTTCAAAGTTTACCAAAAGCTAATTTCATAAAAAGGTCAAAAAAAATAAATAAATGAAATTCAGTGATTATCTGCCAACCGTTTTATTCTGGGCAATGTCGTGTCTCCATCCTTTTCAGTTGGCCAGGCGACTGGAATGGCAGGAACATCATTGGCAGACAACCAGGCTGAGGTGGCCTCAGTAGCATAGAGCTATTTGGGAACACAAACACAATATCAAACATATATCAGGAAGACACATTTCATCTTGTATTTCTAATCCTTTAAATAACAAACATTTGACTTTTGAAAAAAAAATATGAATACTTTGCATAATATTTTTGGTCTGTAAAGTTAAAAATAAAATCTCAGAACTCACCTTGAAGCCTTCCTCTTTTAGCTGGTGTGCTGTAGCCAAGAAATTCGGTCGAAATGATTGCTGAAAGGATAGTCAAAAGGCAGATTGTTTTAGAAAACCATGTGTAAAACATTTAAAAAATAATTGCCACAAAAACTTTATTGCACATAAATATTGTGTTATCGAAACTATCAAAAAACAAGTTTATACTGGACTGTTCATTAATCCAAGTTTGCCACTTTTACCTCAAGTTTACGAAGGTTAATTTAATGTTATTCAAAGGTACCTTCATCTAATTAAAGCATGCTTTGCATATATTTTAATCCTGTACATTTGTTTGGAGACAGGAAGACTATGTAAAAAAAATAGTATAATAAAGTAAGTTTAAGGGTCACTTTTAAGGGTTACTTTTAACAATGTTTCCAAGGCAGTTTATTTAATTATTACTGTCAATAGCAGCAAAACAAAAATGCTGTTGCATGAGATTTATTTTATGACAGAATGTGATGATAGTCATTACGCAGCACAGAAATGGGTGGCAGGATTTATTGAATCTAATCAATAATCCCCTTGTGTAGGGCTGTAAGTGATATGATGTGTGAAAAGTGCTGAGGTTTAGCTGTTTGTGTAGATTCAAGTTCTCTGTCTTCTTTTATGCCTTCCCATTAACTAAAAACATTTACTCCTCTAAAGTTGATCTCTTTTTGTATAATACAGGTGAAGAGCCGGTGTGATTATGTTTGCAAACACTGGATCGGGTGTGTGATTTTTGGCAAATTTCAGAATATGGAATATGCAAATAGGGTTTTGCGGGTTTTTGTCTCTTAATTTTTCACCCAAAACACCAACAGAGCACATATATACTGTATATGACATAATTATTATGATAATTCTATACTTTACTATTACTCTTTACTAATGGGTCCTAACCAAAGTAATGCTTTCAGTAATATTTAAAGCATCTTGAAAGAAGAGTGGCTGTGTAATAAAGTATATATTTTTATATTGTTGGTTTATTTAACCTTTTAAATCCAAGCATTCCTCTAGGTATTCCTATTTGTGACTATAACATACTCCCCATTGACACTGGGCCTTGTTGTAATTATATGTAACTTTCATTTCATGTTTTATGAACAGGGTGTACCAAAAGAAAAAAGTGAACAGAATGAAAATAAAATTCCAGGGGGCTGTGGTCTTACTTGAATCCCAATCAGGATGCCCTTCTGTGGCAGCTTAAAACCTGTGGAGAGAATAGCCTTCAGGAAGGCTGAATAAATGTTTGGTCCAAAACAAGCTACCTGAAAACACAAATAGAAACACATGCAAACTGTGAGAAACATTTTTTTATTATTATTTGTTGTAGCAGTTTAAAATGAATCTGTTAATACAAAGTTGAAATTATTGCAAGAGGTTTACTTCTCCAGTGGAAGCCATTTCACAGCGAAGTACAGGGTCTGCATCCCTCAATCTTGGCCAGGAGAACATTGGTGCCTGGGAGAGGAAGGAATTATTTTATTAACAAATTAGAGACCGGTGTGTAAAATTGTAAACCTTTAAGCCCTTTCCTCTCAGCAACGTGATGGGTATGGGTGCAGACGTGTAGGAAACAGGAGACTACAGTAATAGAACATGAGGATGAGTCAGGAAAGGAAGGAAGGAGAATGAAATGAGTAAGTGGGGAAACAATTAGAACAGGAAAGAGAAGAAAGTTGAAAAGGTGAAAGGATTAATAGAAAAAAAATGGTACAAGAACAAAACAAGTGAAAAAGGTGAAAAAATATAATCAAAGAATAATTAACGAAGATTGAAAAGGAAGAGGACTGGAGACAAGAATAGGCACAAGAGGGGGGGGGACAGATCAAACTGTGGAAATGAAAAGATAAGATTGGAAGAAGGAAACAAAAAAAAGAAGTGCAGAAACATGAATAGATGACACCATCATCTCATTATTGTGTTGTAGAAAGCAAGAAATGTGGCGTGCCATTTGGGAAGCCATTCTTAATACTCCATTTATAAAGCAGACAACCCTTATTACCTTGAAGAGAGCAAGAGGTGGTGCTGTGTTGTGTGGTTTAAGTGTCCATTTACATACATACACACACACACACACATACACACACACACAGAAAAGGCCCACTGGGGAAGATTCATCCTTGAAGCCAGCTATCTAATCAGTAAATGTAATGTTAGCATGCTAATGTAAGAAGGAATGAAGAGAAAGCACACAGGGAAGCCGAATGGCTTATCATGCCTTTGTTTAAAGAGTCAGAGACAGACAGAGAGGAAACCAAAAAAGAAAATTAAATAGAAAGAGAAGCATGTACTGATGGAATAACAATGAGCAGGAACTTTTTAATAAAAGAGCTAAAGGCAAAAAAAAATTACACATAAGTGATGGAAAGACATAAGCAACAATTCATTGTTTATAAATCATCCACAATAACATTAACCTTCACACTGACTAAATCTGCAGGATTTTCTTCTCAGTCACAACTATGGTAATGAGGTGAAAGGGACATAATAGATGGACAAACAGAAAGGAAAAGAGAAAGAAGCAGTTAGAATAAAGAAAAGCACAGGTGGAGATGTAACGATACTAGTCTTTGGAAAAGCCATATCCATGTTAGAATAGCTTTTCCTTCCTACACATTTATGTGACCATGGATCTGAATATTTGTTACCATCACAATGGTCAACTTTAGCTAACCACAACATCCTACCAGTATTTACAACCAGTACTTCCTAATCTCCTAATATTATGCTGCCCACCTTCTCCTGAGGATTATTGTGAGGCTTTGCAAAATGAACAATCTTATCATGAAGCAGCAGATGTGCTACAGAAAGATAGAGTCACAGAACATTGTTGTTCACTGCAGGCACACCTTGTTGGAGATGGAAATAGTACCAATTTAAATGTCTCAATGATCCTAACTGAAAACTATTTATTTTGACATTAATGCTTATAAGAATAAAGTATGTTCTTTTTAAGAAGCTTCTGACATGCTTACATTTAATAAGGAAAGAATAAAAATACACAGTTCTGTGATGATTCACATGGATTCTGTGCCAAGAAGAGACAAATGGCTGGTTTGTGTAGATCATCTATACTAGAACACAGAGTCTGTCAAATATGTGTGTGTTGGACGATGGCTAACTTCACACCACAGGTCTTAATGCTCAATTTAGATTTTTTGGGGGTAAACGTTCACATTACATTTTAAATGTGACCTGCATCTGACTCCAGTGTGAACTCTATAGAGAAAGACGTGACGTCACATTCAGCTGGCTGTTGGTTTACAGATTTAGAATGAATGTAACTTTTAGCACGTCGAATCTGAAGTTGACTGAAATCTGACAAGCTTGTTTAGTTCAGTGTTTATATCTGGACCTGCTTCTGACCAGGATGCTTCTGTGCAGCATCTTATTTCTGGAACAAAGCAACGAGCTGGAAATAAAGTATTGACCGTACTATCATACCATTCAGGACATGGAAAATTAAAAAGAAAAAGGATGAAGCAACTGGGCTTCTGTTTTGGAGCTGTAAACGCATGGAGCTACAGACTTAAACAGCATGACTCAAGGTTAGTGTCTTATCGATCCTTCACCCCCACCTCACTGGTGAAAAAGTCAGATGGAATTTGACATGACTGTTCAGACTGCAGTCGCTTTGGAAAATATGAAATATGTATCTGATTCCGTACCTGAAAAAAAAATCTGATTTGTCGCGTTCAGACGGTCATAAAAAAAAAAAAAAATCACATATGGGTCGCATTTGCCTGCAGTGTGAACATTTTTTTTTTCACCTAAATTTTTTTTAAGAGATCATATAAACGCAATCCTGACCAACTTTTTTTTTATCCATTGCATAACTTACAATAGTTAAAAACAAGACAACTCAATGTTGTCTTCTGGAAAAACTCAACCCCCCCATATCAAGTTTCTTGTCCTTGAATGCTCCATCTGCTTTCTTCCATTAGTATTATAAATCCAACCTGGTTACTGCTCCTTTGGGTTTATACTGTATAAGAAGATAAAAATTACACAACAGGGACTTGTTACCGGAAAAGAAAAAATGTGATATGCTTCAAACAATGCTAGAGTGAAAGAAAACAGGCAGCAACAGTAACGCTGTGAGGGAATAAAGTAGATAAATGAAGATGATCTCTCTGGACAGTAATAACTTGTGCCTTGAGATGATACAGAGAGGATGAAGGCTGAGATGTATAAAATATTGATCAAACACACTTCAGGCTACTCAGAATGGAGACATAACGGAGTGTTTATAGTGCGAGCCTGATGTTGTTGCAGCAATAATGTGTTTAACAGTAATAAAAATTAGAACGATCTGGTTAAACTTGAATATTTTGTGGCTGGGTTTCCGGCAAGGACCTAATCAGTCAGGGTATGAATGTATCATATACCAGGTTTAAACCCCGGGAGCCTCTTTAGTCAGGCGTCTGGAGAATTCTGAGCTCCTATTAATATTCCTCACCAACGTGCAGGCTGGAAATTGAAAACTTTAGGTCGTGGGGAAGAGTGGGGGATTATACCTGGATGATTGGTTCCAAACTACAACTATTGTTACAACAGCTTTGTTGTAATTGGAGTGAAAAATAATTTCTGAAGGAAAAAAAAAAGCTTCAGAGCAGCCAGGGACACATAATATATCTCACACTCAAGTTAAGAAGTAAGTTGGCGAGAGAAATGTACCTACTACTTTTCTCATCAGACATATGCAGAGGGATGAAGTCGTAATTGCTTTCCTTTTTATTTGATCAAACGGAAGCTGCATTAGAGAAAATGAGACTACCCATTAAGGTACATGTATGTTGTCATTTTAAAACCCTTCTATGTAGTGCGCCAAGTTTAAAGCAGTTCAAAGAGATCCTTAAAATAGACCTTTAAAGAAACATTAAAGTCTCTTTTATGCACCAGGCAGTTATTACCTTTGAACTCACTATTGTATTCGTCCTTTTATAAGAAGAAGAAATATTTCTGAGAGCTGCAAATTTTTATTTTATTTAATCATTTGAGCTGTTGCAACATCTAAAGGCAGTATGCTCAGATTTCATTACATATAAAATCATAGTTGTTCACTGGTTAGAACCATTACTTTGCTAAATCCTTATATTAACAAAAATGAATACAGTAACTGGAGAGGAGCACTTTTTAATGTTTTTTAGAAAATGTGACCTAAAAATGTATTAGTTTCATAGTCAAAGCAAAATTATCAAACTTTGTGAAGAGGAAACTTGACACAATCAAATATTAAAATCTTTTCATTGTGTTGAAAAACAACTAATGTAAGAAGACAGCTCCTTTCAGTGTTTTTTTTTTTCTTTAAGACAGCAACACTTTGACCATTGTGAGAAGTGTTGTGGTTGATATGTGTGGACATGGCTTCTGCCCTTTGAATGAAAACCACTTAAGCCCAAAGAAGAGTCACGTAGGACAATTGAAGGAGCACTTGATGATGATGAGCACTCGAGGCTGACTAAAAACCACCATGGCTCACTGCAAAGACAATGTGGCAGAGAAAATGTCAACTTGACGCTTGACAGGGTCGATGACCAGCTGGGTCTTGGTGCTAGCCAAAGAAAAAAAATTAGGGCAGACAGTTGGACTGACTAGAGGAGCAGAAACATGGTGTTTTGATTGAACACAGAAGCTTTAAGTGCTTAACTGTCTGTTTAAAACGAAAACAGATCAACAATGATATTACAAAATCTTGACCTGAAACTGCAAAGCTCACTTTTTATCATCAGTAAAGTAATTTCAATACCATCAGAAGGAATTTTAGAAAAGGGTATTTTTCTATAAACACAAGTCAGTTCTTTTTTTTATTATTAGGCAAAATTGCACATTGTATGTTGTAATCGATTTTGAGCCCAAGTCAGGTTTTGGCTGTATTAGCCTTCATTTCTGACATGATATAATGTATGTTTTTGCATCAAAGAAAGTCAGCTTTCTCTTTTAAACAATAACATTTTTTTTTATTTGAATATTTTTTTCTTACCTTAATTCCTACGTAATCTACAGGAATGATTGGCTTCTCTAGTGACGGAAGGCTGGACTCATCCATAGGCTCGCCCACCATCACTTTGGTTGCCACATTGATAAAGTCCACACCAATGGTTTTTGAGACAAAAGGGAAGGATCGTGACGCCCGCAGATTACACTCTATCACCTAAGGTTACATAACACAAATACATTTTTTATCAGATTATTCCAAACTTGCACATGAGTTAACAGGTGCAGATCCTTATACAATGTATTTGAATGGAGTAATGGACAGAAACACGTATTTTCAGGATTGTGCACCGTAGCTTGAACGTCAAAAATGAAAGCATTGCTCTTCATTAAATCTAACCGTCTGCAAAAATCATTCTGAACATGAAGGGAGTTTAAGTTAAAAGTAAATAGCATTTGATTCAATCTGGAGTAAAAAATACCAATATGTCATTCAGTCATACACAGGGATATAGTACCTACCATGACATCATTGCCTTTTACCAGAAATTGAGTATTAAAGGGTCCTGAAATTTCAAACGCTTGGGCAATTTTCCGGGTGGCGACTTTAACCTGAAAGCAATGAAAAAGAACATAAACTTAGAATAAATATGAGGCTGCCTGTCAAAGTTTCATAAGGCAGTACAGTATGGAATTGTATGGTACACTGTGGTACGGTGTGGTGTGTTTTTTGTTTGTTCTGTTATTGTTCCATGTGACAAATACAAGTCTCTGCCTCAGCAGCTGTAAATTATATCACAGTTCTTTAAATGCCTCACAAGAAATGAGTAGTGAGTAGACTCTTAAATGAGTAAAAATAACAAAAAACATAAAGCTGTGCTATTCAAATGGTAAACGGATAGTAACACAACTGATGTAATTCCTTTATTGATTGGTGACCAATCATGTTTTTTTTTTATGAAATTGCCAAAACTATAATCATTTTGCAGGATTAGTAATGCTGCTGGCCTAACACCCTCTGAACACAGAGTTGGTAATGTCAGCAGTGCTCTAAGCATAATGAGATGCACAAGAAGACAGTGGACTGATAAAGACCCAAAGTAACAGTAAGATTATAAAGAGATTGATATAAAAAGTTGGTTTTATGTCTAAAACTGCAGGACTTATAAAAAGTAATGGGTGGTAAATGGTCACTGGCCCTTGGAGGATCATTGCCATTGTAGCTTGGAGTGTTTAATTCACTATTAGTTGAAGTGGCCAGACCCATCTTTTCAATTAAAGTGGCCTTGGATGGTGTTTGAACAAAAACTGCAGCAACGAATAAGGTAGGCCACAGATGCAGAGGTTTGCCAGGCTTAGTGAGTTTGAATTTCAAAGGCTTCATGTGTAACTTGTTAAGGAAAAAGCATAAATGGGTATGAAGTGTCTCTTTTGTGGCTGACTAACACACAAACTCTTCTTTTTAAAATTTCTTCATAACTGAAGTTTTGTTTGGCAAAGCGGTTTCTAGAGGGAGTTGTTTTGTAAAAATGCACCACATACAATCCGAATAGATCATAGTTTGAATTTCCATTGCATTCTGCATAAATCAAATCCAATTTTCTGCCCTGTTTTAATTTATTTAATTTTTGACACATTTGTGGTGACGCGTTGTGATTGACAGCTGACACTGCATCTATGCCTTTTTCTCCTCCTCGTCTCACTGCACTGGAGGACACAGTAATAAGGAGGAGGCCTTATTTAATGGTTGCAAATTGCAGCCACTAAATAACATTTGCCAATTTTTTTAATTTTCTTTATTTGACTTTTTGTAACTTGACACAAAAGTGGGACTGTGTGTGTGTGTGTGTGTGTGTGTGTGTGTGTGTGTGTGTGTGTGTGTGTGTGTGTGTGTGTGTGTGTGTG
>JAUBOC010000160.1:7738220-7748534 GCA_032275365.1 Anablepsoides cearensis | reverse complement strand
ATATATGCAAGCATTACACAAAATAAAATAGAAAAGATTTATTAGAAATTTTATCAAAAGTTATATTAAAATGCAGCAATATCTTGTAAAATAGTCTTGTAGAACTCACCAATGTGATAAGGTCCACAACCAAGAACCATAATTCCCTGATCTTTGAAGTCTAGATCATGTTCCTGGTGGAGTAAATGAATTGTCAAAACCTCTTTAACAACAATTATGAAGAAAGCAATAAGAACATGTATGATTTGTCACAGAATAATATGAAATTGTTTTTTTATTTGATTGAGACAACATACCTGACCATGGTAGGTACAATATAAGTAATTGGTCATTGCTGGATACTCAGCTGCTAAAGTGTCAATCTATGAAAATAGAAATGAACATGGATTATGTCTTTACAGAAAAAAAAAAAGTTTTCTTTCTGCTTTTCTTTGATTATTTGGAAGCTCAGACAACTGAACCTAAAAGAGTTGGTGTAACCTCTAACCCAACAAGTTGTAGCCACATTTTTGAGGTCTTCACTTCCTCTATTGGTTCTGGTAAGAATGTAAAAATTATATTCAAAATGCATGACCTACTCACAGTGATCAGATTGAGCAGATAAGAGTTAAACATATTTGGTAAAAAGTAATACCAAGAAACAATTAAAAGAAAAAGAAAACTGATGATAAAAGTTCTTGAACATTCTCAAATATGTCTATGGAACTTTCATTGTAAACTCTAAGACCCAGAAAGCTAACTCGTGTCATGTCAAAATTTATGACAGAAAAGCTCAAGATTATCTACAGTATCCTGACAATGTTTTTTTTTTTTATTTTTTAACACTCTCAAGTAATTTTAAATTTAAATGAAATATATGTCAGCATTTTCATTACAGTATCAGTTGTGTCTTATATTTTAAAAGCAGCATAGCCCTGAAGGGACAGTATCATGAAAAATCAACTTTTTTGAGTTTTATATCATGTTATTACATCATTCCTTCATCATACAAAGAGTACTGCTTTGACTCATTCATGCATGTTTGAGAAATCCTGTACTGTCAGGAGACCAAAATGTCTCTTTGGCCATAGAACCACTTTTTAGGTGCAGCTCCTCCTCTGGGCTGTGTCTCCAAGCTGAGCATCCATATGACAGAGCACGTCTTCCCCGAGACCACTACAGGCTATCGGCAGCAACAACTAGTCAAACCGCGTCTGCTGAGCTCGTAATACTTCTCAGTCCAGTCCTTTTCAGATTAAAAAATGCCTTTAAGAAAATGGATTTTTGGATGCCAAGGAGACTACCCTTTTTTAAGCTTCCAATGGTTAATCTTAAAAAATGGTTGGACTTCAATTTTGTAATGGACTAATAACAAGATCATCACTAAAAGACGATGCAATTCCAACACTCAGAAGTGTGCAAACACCACTGTCTGCCCAGGTAAGCTGAAAAACAACTCAAGTTGTTTTGTTAAGTTGTTTGGTCTATCTCTGATCTCTGGTTACCATTCGTAACTTATATTACAATCTGTGTTCTTTAGTTGGCTTACACCACATTTTAGTAATAAATAAATAAGCTTAACTTGTGTGTATGTGAGGATGACTCTTACCAAGCTGAAACATTGTCTCTGTACTCGCACTCGTTCTTCATAAAACATACTTTCTAGGTCTGACAGTAAGGTTTAATTGTATTAATTGAGTTGTCATTTTCCAAAATTGATACTGTATATTGTTGTTGCTTTTCTTTCACTGCTATTACAACAAAATAGGCTACAACTCTACAGGTCGTAAACGGCATGAAGCTGTTGTGATGACGTGTAGAAATGGGCGTGACAGAAGGGGTAGAAGGTTCTTAAAAAGACAGAGGCCAATTTCAAGGTGTTTAGAAACAGCTGTAATGCCAAGTCAATTTTATTTTGGATTTAAAACAGCATTTTCATAACAACTGAATGTGACAGTTACTTTATTATGACATAGAATTGAACTATATGCCTGAGAAACACATAATATTGGCCCTTTAAGCTTGAACTCTCTTTCAGAAAACAAGTATTTGTATCTGAGTCCAGAATAAATGTGTGTGTGAGTATTAAGCAGTCAGAGTTTGTAACTTCAGTCAGTCTGAACTCTGTTAGGAGAACTGCAGTGGTCCTCACCTGTTTGACCCAAGGTCTGATGTTGTAAGTGAGCCTCAGCTCTCTGGCTGCTTTCTCATTGCAGCTAAGAGCCTGACCGACCTGCTGGTCTGAGAAACCATGCTGCTTAGCTTTCAACAGCAGTTCCTTGGGCACTGTACCACTGTGCAAAAAGATAAGAATGAACAGATTTATACAGCTGTAACCACTCAAAACTATAACATCTGCACAGCTGGAAGCCACCTGGATCTCAAAAATTAAAGTTGTACATATTCAACATGATTTAATCGCTACTCCTTTTTCTGTTAGAAAAGTGCTATGTCTAAAAAAGTGTGGTGACACTTTTTTCCTTGTGACAAAATAAAATAGAATTTAAGCAACATACAGATGTTGTAATCATATTTCAAGTCATGAAGACCTGACCTGTACTGTATGTAATAGTGGTGTTTTCTTTTCTTTTACAGGGAAGACATAAAGCCAAACAAGTCAGTTTATTAGAGGGGTGTTTTGTTTTCTCTCTCTCTGGTCTCTCTAACAATCTTGTGTATTTTCAGGTCCATTGAACTATAAGGGTGAATCCAGTGAACGGGTCATTTACTCAGTGGTGTGGACAGCAGGGAACATTTCACTGTAGAGCGATCAATAACAAATTGACCAAGACGATTCAAAGTTGCAAAAAAAAAAACAAGCTGGCAGAAGCAGCTGTTTGATAGCAATTTCCAGCAAGCTTACAGTTGGGAATCAGGATGAGACTTTAAAATTGAAACGATTGAAAAGAAACCATTGACAACTTTATTTTGTTGTTAACTGTCAATCAGAATAGTTTGTTATATTTGTTAGCAGAGTGGTTGCTACATATTTGAAAAGCATTTCTTTACATTACTGACACAAATAAATAAAATATTATCATACTATAGTCAATGAATATTCAATATATTGTACAGTGGGGGTCAGTGAGCAAATAGAGCCTGAAGTCTACCAGGACTGAGCTCTGCTGCATCACAGGCAGCGGAGTCTACGATTCTCTATGTGTGCGAGGATTGCAGTGGGGGCTCGCTGAACAGCAAGACATTAAAAATTAAAAAGCAGCGTCATAAGAAAAGCAGGAGGTCACCTGTGGCTGAGCCATCATAATTCACCATGGCTTTGAGTTGAGCAATCCAGCAAAGAGCCGGAGGGCAAGAGATTGAAAATAAGAGACAAAGACAGCCGAGAAGAAAATAAAGTAAAATAAACCCTTTGAGAAAAAAAATGTCAACAGACCAGCGCTTATGTGATTTCTAATATGTCCATGACTGATATTTTCCAAAAAAAAAAGATATAAAAGTATTTTTATAATATTTAATCTGTTTAGGGACTATTTTAATCTTGTTAATGAGACTTTTTAAAGAAGCATAAGGACTATCAGGCAGGTGTATTGTTTGTCAGGATTATTTTTAAACTGCGTTTCAAATGCAAAATTTACAACAAGTTCAGGAAGAAATGCACATTGCCCTATTATAAAAGTCTAATTTGAATATTTTAATATAACATCCAAGGTTACTCAATAACACACTCAGCTCCCGCCTCCAAACACACAAATAAACCAAAACTTCTAGCAACAGCAGCCTCCTAAAATTAATTGCCACAAGTATTAAGCTTTATTCATTTCTTTAAAAATAACACAAGAAATTTATATACAATAAAAATACAAATCACAAATAAAATGAAAGGCTAAAATAAAATTTTAAATTTTAGTTGTAGTTTTTACATTAAGCTGTTATGCTTTACCTGTTGTAGCTTCCAAGGTTTTGTTCCAGTTGAGTTATCCTGTGAAGCTTGTGAAGAAACCACTTATCTATGGCCGTCAGCTGATGAATCTGATCGACACTCATTCCATTATGCAGCGCCTGAAAAAGAAAATAAAAGAGACGCGGGCATCACCATCACTTTGTTCGTCACTCACTCAATCCAAAGATGCAATTGAACAGATTTCACCTGATAGCGAACACCCAGTGATTGTGTAAAAACCACAAGACAATAACTGTAAATCCCATGGTTTCATCCATTCCCTCTTCAACGATTAATCCAGGTAAAATCTATTACGGGAGCAATTTTTCATTGTGGCATTTCATTAAAAAGCTGTTTAAACTACCCTGTGTCATCCACCTCTAATATCACAAAAAACCTGCCCTGACAGCACCCTTTTTTTAAACTACCTTGAAATTAATTGTCAGCCAAGCAAAATCATCAAATACTCCAAGTAGGTTTTAGTCATCAGTGTGGCACACTTTGATAAAGAAATATGCTTCTGCTGTTGAATTTAGGTATGAAATTCAAAATAGTAGTAACTTCTCTAATTAGGTGTTTATTAGCACCGTTAGCACTGATGTCAGAACACTTGTATATATCTAGACATGACTGTCCTAGAGTCGGGGATGTATAATTTTAGTATGACTTGCATGCAGAAAAAAGAAACAGAAGGCAACAGTATGTAGGGCAACTCTGAGTGATAATGATGGTGTTTGACCACCTTGAAGCATGTTTGATAGCCTGAAGATAAGGATTAATAATGCCTCGTGCTGTGCTGCTATCACTGATGTTCTCCTTCTAAAAGGAAATGCATTTTCACTATCATGACACAAAGAGCACCAACCTGAAGGTTTTGAAAGTGACATGACCTTATGTTGGTTCTTTATCAGCTGATGATAACAGCACGGCAAAAGCATTGAACCCGTTCATGTTTATCACTTTGCAATAGCTCAGAAAAAATTGTGCGGTTTTTATTAATAAACACTGACCCTGTAAATCAAGCTGCCTTTTATTCCTCTGACACTGAAGAATTATATAAACTGAGATGCACAGCCGTTTTCAGAGATAACGCAATTTTGGATTCATCTTTGTGACATGCTTGAGAAAGACAGACTGTCAGTTAAATAATCTAACTGCGCAGGTGTGTTTTGTACGTGTTACACATGCAGTTCGTCTATTCAAAACTTTCAAAGACAAGCTTTTCCACAAAATTAATCATTCATAGCTACTCAAGCAGGAGGGCAAGGAAAACTTTTTCATTAACACTTCAAAATGTGGTTTTAATGAGCAACGGTAGTCAGTGCCATTCATTATTAATGTTTTCAATTTTTTTTTTTTTTTTGCACCTTGGCAAGGGAGAAAATGCGTGTGCTGGAGGGCACAGCCAGCTCCTGTTGCAGGTCCTGGGTGTTGCCCCAGGCTTTCTTGAGTGGCAGCCGGGGAACAAAGCCGTCCACAGATGGATGACACATCCTCAAGGCCTTCTGCATGCTCTCCTCAAACGTCCGGCCAACTGCCATCACCTGAATCCAGAGGAGGAGGGGAAATCTAGTGAGTAGGCAAAAAGCAGGAGTGAGTAAATATTTGCTCATATGGATCCGTCCTGCCTCTCCAACGCTCTTCATGGCACTGCCTATTTCCAGAGACATGCCCTGGAAACGGTCCAGGTCCCAGCGGGGAATCTTGGTGACGATATAGTCTAAACTTGGCTCAAAGCAGGCTGTAGTTTTCTCTGACACAGCATTTTTGATGTCTGGCAAGGGGATTCCCAAAGCTAACTTTGCAGCTACAAAAGCCAATGGGTACCTGTGAGAAAAGTACAAAGAGGAGGAAGAACAAAATCAACCAGTGGTGGGAGAAATGTTCTACTGAGCACATTTTTTTATACTAGATAAACATTTATATTTACCTCAATGAGCAAGATGTACATATACACTGCAAAAACTGTCTTTCTAACCAAGTTTTAAAATCTTCTATCAGCCAAAAAGTATTTTTGATCTTGTTTTGAGCCTGATTTACTAAACAAGAACTGATTGTGTCAGAATATTAATCTTGTTTTCAGAATGTGTAAGATTGTTTGTCTTGTTAGCCTAAAAATTTGACTCAAATTAAGTAAAAAATTCTGTCAATGGAGTAAGAAAATTTTACTTGGTAAGATTCTTAAACTAAGAAAAAAATTGAGTCAAATCAAGTATTTCAAGAATCTTACCAAGTAAAATTTTCTTACTCCACTGGAAGAATTTTTTACCTAATTTGAGTCAAATTTTCAGGCTAACAAAACAAATAAACTGACACATTCTAAAACAGGATTAATATTCTTACACAATCAGTTCTTGTTTAGTAATTTAGTCTCAAAACAAGATCAAAATGACTTTTTGGCTGCATATAAGGTTTTAAAACTTGGTTAGAAAGACATTTTTTGCAGAGTATTAATATTGAACTGTGGTATTATATACAGCGTGTACTCTTTTGTTTTTTTCTTCAAATGCCAATGGTGCCACACTTCTTCTCTACAATTCAATCTTACTTCATTGCTTAAGTCTAAAAAAAGTATCTAAATACAAAAAAATATCTGAAGTATTTCACTGAAGTATTTCACAGTGATCATTTCAAATATAAGCTGTACTCCTACCAAAAGTAGATTTTTTTAGAAACTTGGGCCAAAAAAAGGCAATCATAGATGTTCTTAAATTACGTGGTATAGGAACACCGGTCAAATAAAAGTCTAATAAAACCTTCTGGCCATCAATGAAAATGTTGTACTGGGCAACATCTCTCCATGGCTTGAAATCATTGTCCCCAGAGTGAAATCTTGTGCTGCTGCAGGCCTGAGTTTTTATAGGTAGGGCCAAAGAAACCAGTCAGATTTCAGGATGTGGTAATACACACCGGCACAGTTCAGTTATTGAGATACTGAAAATGGGACCGAGATCCCCCTTCCAGCACACAGCTGACCTTAAATATACTACTAAAGCAACATTCAAGTAGCCAAAAGGGGCACATTTAAATGTCTCACATCTGTCTAGTTAAAGCCCTGACTTGAATTTAGCAGAGAAACTTTGTTATGACTTAATGCATGCTAAACACCTGATTGTTTTTCTTGCTTGGAGAAATAATTTTGTTTTGAGGAAAGGGAAAAAAAAACATGTCAGTGTGAAATACATCCTGACTGCAACTGCAACTGTTGCTAAAAAAGGACTTTCTAAAGCATTCATTTTGTGGTGGAATCAGTTTTATGCACACTTGTGTTTTATTTTCTGTTTGCTTTAAAATGAAAAGTATTTGAAGAAGAGATAAGCATGATCACAATGTACTGTATGTTCTCACCCAGTAGCTTTGGATGCCAGAGCTGAGCTTCTTGAAAGTCGTGCGTTAACCTCGATGATGCAGTACTCTAGGGACGATGGATGTAGGGCGTACTGAATGTTGCATTCACCCACAATCCCAAGGTGACGCACCACCTTGATTGCAGTCTCACGGAGCATGTGGTACTCCTCATTGGACAGAGTCTGGCTCGGAGCTACCACTATGGAGTCCCCTGCAGGGCACATGAAGGGCTCGGTGAAAAACATGACTGTGAAGACTGTTAAAAGTTTTTGACAGTTCCACTTTAACACCTTTTCTGTGTAAATAAAACTTTAAAAATTACATAAAAACATGTCATGTGCAACCAAAACAGTAATTAATTACAAAGTCAATGTGATCTTGGCAACTACATAGCTCTTTTAATCAGATACAAATGTTCTCATCATCAAAAAAACTGTTAAATAAACATTAGAAACAACCTGCTGACTCTGACTGTAGCCGTTTAGTGTTACAAAATAAAACCAGAATGAATTAAAAAAGAGTCAGACAAACAAAGCTTTCTGTTTGTTGGAAGTCCACGGGTCCATTTATCATAGTGAAATAAAGTGAGAGTAATGTTTTGTGTTGAATCAAATGTATGGTCTGTACCTGTGTGAATGCCCAGAGGATCAAAGTTCTCCATGTTGCAGACAGTGACACAGTTATCAGCCACATCCCTCACAACTTCATATTCTACCTCCTTCCAGCCGAGTAAAGACTTCTCCACCAGAATCTGACTGCTCATGGCCAGGGCCTACAAAAACAAACAAACAAACATTACATCAACTGCTAGAGCCAGCAGCTCAGTAGTTTGCCAGTTTATTTCATAGAATTAAAAGGTGGATAGATTATGGTTCAGCTTTGAGCATTAATGTTTAACCAAAGCACAATCAGTCACAATGCTGGTTTTCATCCTGAAATAAACTCATTAAATGAACTTAACTAAAGTCTGTTTGAAATCAATATGTACAATAAGCTGCCTTCAGGCCCAGGAATCCCTTGCAAAAGAGATATGTGATCTCAAAGGGATGTACCTGGTTAAATAGAGGTTAAATTATTGGCAAAACATACTTAAAAATTCTTGACCTATAGGGTTAGAGGAGACAAACAAGTGCTGACAATTAAAAAAAGAAAATTGTGAATGCAACTAACAAAAAAGACAAAAAGAAAACTTCAAATGCAGTAGAAAAAGTAGAAAAGGTATGCAGCATTTGAAAACCGTCTGCCCTTACTGCTCAGAGCTGTCAGACACAACATGGAAAAGAGGATGAGCATAAAATGAGCAAAAAAAAGTTGCTTAGCAACTGCAAACCTTTTCTTTCTTTGCCATTAGAACAAATATGCAGTTTACCTAAATAACCTCATTCTGACCATGTATTTTAGGGCTGTCTGCAAGTAGATTAAATGCTGCAAACATAGCTAAAATCCAAAAGCAAATAAATCATATTTTAATACATGACTTTTTGAAAAATGGTAAAACTTTGATTTAATATTCACAAATGATGCACTAAGAAAAAAGTAATAAATGTCTCACCATGCACCCTTTATTCTGACCTTATGAGCTGTTTCCTCCAGCTTCTCCTTGTTAGCACACAGACCTGAGCCCAGGCCTCCCAGAGCATAGGCTGATCGGACCATGACCGGGTATCCTATCTGCTCAGCTGCTTTCAAGGCATCAGACACCTGAAAGATGTTTTTTTTATTTCTCACATTTCTTTTAAGTTAATAACATAAAAATCAAATCCCAGTGAAGCATTTTACAAAACAAAAACACCCTCTTTAATAGAAGTGTGCAACCTGTGGATAAAATATTCAACTTTTATTCAAAATCATCTTTTTTGTTATCCTTACCGACTCCACAGCAATGCTGGGTGCAATCTTCTCATTGATCTCCATCAGTCTGTCAGCAAATAGCTGCCTGTCTTCTGTGGCCATGATGGACTCCACTGGTGTTCCAAGGACTTTCACCCCATACTGCTCCAAGATCCCACGCTGGAATAATTCTACCCCTGAGACCAAATTTCCATAGAAATATATTTCTAAACTAGTTTCAAAAGCACATTTACCGAGTGTTGAACACAATAACTGCACAACATAAAGCTGCTGTAAAATACAGTTACAGTTTAGTTTCATAGATGTAGGAAAACCTCTGCATATATCATACCACAGTTGAGGGCCGTTTGTCCACCCATGGAGAGCAGGATCCCATCCGGACGCTCCGTTTTAATGACTTCAGTTACAAACTGTGGCGTAACGGGCAGGAAATAGACAGAGTCCGCCTGCTTGGTGCCCACTTCATTGGTCTGAACTGATGCTATGTTTGGGTTCATTAGCACTGTTTTCAAGTTTTCCTCCTACATTGCCAAAAGGATAAATTCATGTTAAGTTTGCATATTATTTGCATTAATATTGTTCATTTGTCTATATCCCAGTCATTATCCAAACTTCAGTATATGTACTAAATTAAATATATCATGATGTTCTTACTTTCATGGCTTTGATAGCTTGAGATCCTGAGTAGTCAAACTCTCCAGCCTGACCAATAGAAAGACCACCAGACCCCAGCACAAGTACCTTTGAAACCTAAATTAATATGTATAGTTAATACATAACAGGCTCCAGATGCACAGTTCATAACTGCAACTGTGAGGTATTAAAATAATTGTTCAAAACAAATCAGGTTAATAATTTTGAGGATGCATACTTCATCAAAAGCAAATGCATTTATATATTTTCAAACATTTGACAGAATTTTGTATATTCTGCACTCTCACATTTTAATAGATTATTATTTTTTAATATCTCTATAGGAACAACAACTAAAGTGATTGGTTGACCTCATGTATTTACTGTACCTGAGCTCTGGGAGGGATGTCAGGTTTTTTTGGCATGACAGACACTATGTTGGCATCCTTTCCTTTCTTGATCAGAGATAAGAAGGCATCAAATAAAAACTGTTGGGGAAAAAAAAGATATATCAAAAATTGTCCATACACTGCAAAAAATGTCTTTCTAACCAAGTTTTAAAATCTTATATCCAGCCAAAAAAAATCTATTTGATCTTGTTT
>JAUBOC010000160.1:7707595-7722340 GCA_032275365.1 Anablepsoides cearensis | reverse complement strand
AACTGAGCTGCCTGTGCTGCTTTACCAAACATAAAGACCAGACTATTAGATGTGAAGGACATCCCATGTAGTTACTCAATCTTAACCCTTTATTACTGAGTTTGGCATAAAATATGAACTTTCTTCATTTCATGTTTTCTTAAATGTGAAGGGAGTTCATTTTAGATCTGTGTGGTCTGTTTCACACATGATGTGTTTGATTGAAGCTAGAATCAAGTTGCAAAGTTATTATTTTTTTTAAATGCCATGTTTTCATCCAGGCTAAACCAATGCAGCATGTGTTGTATATTCTCTTTTTTTTATTAAATTATGTATTATTTTATTCGGTTTTTCAGACTACATATATATATGCATTAATTGAAATAAACAAAATTATTGAAAAAAAAAACAAATAAAATGTAATTTAAAAATTGTTTAATGCTAAATGATAAATTAAAATTGCACGCACTGCTGCTGAAGCTATTTGATTCTAAAATTATTTATGTGTCAAAAAACAATCTCAACTTATTGTTTATTATTATTTATAAGGTGATATCTGGCCTGATTTACAAGTTATCACTTTAATGCAAGATGCACTTGCAGCCTTTATAAATGCTTCTCATGCCTTTACATTTATGGACAGTATTTTGTTCTTTAATATAAAGTAAATAATTAAATTGAAATCTTAATAAACCACCTTTGGCCATTTGGATTTTTTGTGCATACTGAAATGCATTGTTGTGAGTAAATGTGGAATGTGGTCCAGAGGAAATTCTGTAACCTTTAACACTATGTCCACTGTTTTCATTTCTGATTAATTGAATGAATCAACTCTCTCCGGCCTGCAACCTTATATACTATGTTTAGAGAAAAGCCCATCACACTCTCCCACACACCCTCCCATGAGCCATCCAATCCTTACAGGGGAACGGTGTCGACGGGGGTCAAGAGGAAAAATAGCCTGATATATATACGCCCAAACGGTGATTTCTTCCTCTGAGTCCCCTCCATTCTGTGTTACACTCTTTGTGTGTCACCCAAACCGGGAATTGTCTGTGCTTCTGGGACAAAGTAGTTTAACTACCAGTTGAAATGGCACCTAAGAAGGACCCCAAAGCTCCCGCCAAGAAGGCTGAACCGGCAGCTGCACCAGCACCGGCACCAGCACCAGAACCTGCAGCAGCTCCTAAGACCCCAGCCATCGACCTGTCCGCCGTCAAGGTAGGATGATACTAAAGGGTTAATGTGATGGGTGTGAGGAGGAAGTGATATGATGCAGGCTGCTCACAAACAGCTTGGACTTTATTTTGCTTAAAAGTGCAGAACAAAGAGTTCTGACTGCAGCTGTTCTTCAAAGGGAAGAGAGTTTTAGGGCACGTTGCTCAAACTGAAAACTTGTCCTTTTTTATTCTTTTAAAGAACTGATAATAGAAGAGGCCACCTTTTTGAAAGCAAGAGTTATTTTTTTATTCACAAGAATAATTTGATTTATTTGAACGTTTTTTATTAGCTACACAGGAGATAGTGACAGCAACTTCAGACTCAAAGTCTACACACAAAACTGAGAAGACTGAGCAGAACCATGGATAGCTCATCATGGTTCTAAACCACTCCCAGGTCTTTCCGGATTGGTTTACTGAGTGATGACTAATGCATTAATGCATTGCATAATAACTCCAAATGTGGACATGTTAATGTAGCTAAACATGGAACAACACAGGTCAGGTGCCTCCACCTGATGCTAACTTTGGAAAAAACTACAATTACCGGTGGTTTTGATGAGTTTTTTGTAGGAAAAGTATAGTTCTGTTGGTGTTCTGGGTAAACTGTATGTGTTGTTGATGACATGTTTATTTGCACATTTGACACTTACACAGCTGCTTTCTATTGGCTTGTAGATAGAATTCAGCGCAGACCAGGTTGAAGGTATGTAATTCACCTCACATCTCTGCAACCACATGACCCTGCATCACATGATATCTGACAGCTCATAAAAACATAAAACTGAACTTTCACCTACTGATCACCTGACCTATTAGCAGACTTAAATCACAACAGTTCAATGACCTAAAAGTTTTGCAAAATAGAAAGCTTTAAAATGAGCAAACCACTAAAAACCTCCAATACACTAAGTGCTTTGGGCAGGTGGCCGTCTCAATCATTTATGTGTTTTGATATTCCTCCAAAATATGAGAGTGGCTAAATGAGGAAAATGTTACTATGAGCACTTAGTTATTAGTAGGCTATTAATGTCCCAAAGAGCCCATTTTTACATAGACGAGTAATGTAAAAATAGAAAATATGAAAACAACTTAGTTAGATCTCACTAAACATTTTTACCTACATTCTGGTTTTATAGTAACTTGGTTGAATATTTTAAATGACATATGAAAATATGTGCAGAGAATACAGCTGCAGTTGTTACCCTTGCAGCAGTTTTAAAATGAAGTAGTATAAATAAGTGGGAAACATCTCACTTGCAACCATAATAGAAATTAACTCTGTTAAAGTAAGAAGCATTAACATTTTAACACAGAGTGATGCAAATTAAAGCTCATTTAAGGACAAAACAGTCTGGTGTTACAAATTAGTTCAACACATCCTTGGATCCTGACATTTGCTTCAGCTAGATGATTAGTAAAAGTTAAATAGTTGTTGTAGAGAAACAACTATATGACAGTGCAGCCTGTGTGCTGCTGGTTCCTACAGGCCACCACGGGACCAGACCCGCTGTCTGACCGGCTGCTGGTTCCACCGCCGTCAGCATTCCCTACTTTTACCCGGCTCGCCCACAGAAGGCCTTGCCTTTAAAAGGAGGGGCTCATATTCTCAGCTATGTTTATCAATTCCAAGGTGGTCTTTTAAAAATAAGCCATAGCTCCGCTGTGAAAGAAGGAGACAGCTGAGGGTGACGGGGCTCTGTAGCAGTCAGTCCATTCAGCCAATAATACCACAGGCTTCTTGGATGTCTGGCAGTTATGTGTTTTCTCTGACAGTAAGTAGAGTAACTGCTTCCACCTGCTGGAAGCTGTGCAACGGCGATGCAGCTGTGTTTTATTAGAGGAAAAACAGAAAGAAAAAAATAGAGTTAAGAGAAAACATGCTTTGTCACTAATGCATTTTTGTAAAAATCCACTTAATCTATTTGCACTGTTTTTTAAATCAAAAATTATACACAAATTTAGTAAATCAGCAAATAAATACCCTTAAAAAAAGCACAATTTTTAAATAGATAAAAAAAAACATTTTGGCAATCATTATTTCCAAAACTGTGAAATTAAAAGCAAAAGAAAGATCAATTTTAGATGACAAACTTGTCACAGCTTTGTCATTAAAAATTCTTCAATATATAAAAACAGGACATAGGTCCACTTAGTAAATATAAATATTTATATATAAATATATGTATATATTTTTTTCTCAAACATGTCTGACACATAAATGTTAATGACTCAATGAAAGTGACCTGGATGAATAAAGTAAACATATCTCTTCTGCCTCTATTCAACAGACTACAGAGAGGCCTTTGGCCTGTTCGACAGGGTGGGTGACAACAAGGTGGCTTACAACCAAATCGCTGACATCATGCGCGCTTTGGGACAGAACCCCACCAACAAGGAGGTGAACAAACTGCTTGGGAACCCCTCAGCTGAGGGTGAGTGACACATTCAGTTAGGCTACTCATAAATTAGTTTTTAGATATATAAAAAAAAATTACAGAGAACTATCTGTTTTAAGTAGTCATTGAAGTTTGTGGTGCAAGGTTTTGCAGAGTAGGTTTTTAATCAGTTTACTGGGAGAAAAAACTGTGAACATGAAGCATTGTACCAGAAGAGGGCACTGCAGCATAACCTATATTCTTGTCTTACGTTGTTCTGAAAAATGCTAAGTCATTACGTTTTAACATGTTAAAGTGTGCCATGATGGACTCTTGAAAGAACTTTACTCTTACTTGACTCTAAAAGGCCTGTACAAGATTGTTAACTGTAAACAACTGGAGCAAAATCTTACTCAATCTCATTTTGACCCATTTTTTTCATGTTTACAAACATAATCTTTGTCCTTTCATGCAGACATGGCAAACAAGAGAGTAGAGTTTGAGGCCTTCCTTCCCATGCTCCAGACCATCATCAACAGTCCCAACAAGGCAGGGTTTGAGGACTACGTTGAGGGTCTGCGTGTCTTTGACAAGGAGGGCAACGGCACAGTGATGGGTGCTGAGCTGCGCATCGTGCTGTCAACACTGGGTTAGTAGCTGTAAAGCTGCATCTAACCTGTAAGCGCTTGAGTCGCTTCATGTGGGTCTAACTCTGAATGTCCTCTGTCTCCTCCTGCAGGTGAGAAAATGAATGAGGCTGAGATTGATGCTCTCATGGCCGGACAGGAGGATGAGAATGGCTGTGTCAATTATGAGGGTAAGCCACTAATGAAACACGGTCAAAACAGTGCTGCAACCCTTAATAATAACAATAAAATATCTGGAAAAAAAGTGCATTCATATTGGGCTTGTCAGTCACAGCACATTCTAATTTAAATTAATTGACTCGCATGTTCTAATATAACTTTGACTTTGCTAATAAAATGATCAGCTTATTAAAACTATAATTACCAAGGCTATAAAACAAACAAAAAGTAGATTAATTTGCAAACTGATTTTGTTTTGCAACCAGTCGACCTCTGCTGGCTGCCTTATGAAATGCATGTTTAGGATTATACATTTTTGGAATGAATTTTTATCACAAGACAGTTTATAGTATAAAACCAGACCAAATACACTGATCAATATTAAAATGAACTGCTGCAGTGATTTTCTTTCTAAGACAATCTTTTTGACCATGTGTTTTAATTTATTAGTTTCATTACTCATTTCTTTCCCTTTCCTTTCTTTTTGCTGACCTGGTCTTCACCTACAGCCTTCGTCAAGCACATCATGTCTGTGTAAGGACGCTGCCACTGCAGTTGGTGGGCATCAAACAGAGCAGACCCCATGGTGTCACGACATCCACTCGCTGTTTCTTGAACCATCTGTGGAAGCAGGGGGAACAAAGGACTAAGAGATGTCATTTCCTAAATCCTATTTTTTTTGTCCAACTTTTATTTTTGTCCAAATGGTGCTTTTTTTCCTTTCTCTTTTCCTCCTGCTACTCGGAAAGCAGTAACTATTCCCCACGAGGTGCTTCTTCCCTCATCTTCATCCGAGTGCCCCGACCCGGTTGGGGTTTTTTGTAATTACAGAGGAACAGTGAAGGAGGGGGAGGGGGAAGAATGATGACCACTCCCCCCCTCCCTTTATCGTCTGGTTGGCTGTCTATCTGCCATTCAGGTGAACGGTTTGGCCCGAGGACTGACCATCTAAAGAAATCCACCTTTCACACGACCCATCCATGAGTCTTAAACTGTTGTATCCTCTGCCATTTCACAATAAAATTTTCATACTCCCATTTTATTTCACAATTTCTGACTCTGTTGCGTATAACAAGTTGGGCAATAAATTAAATATATGTATGGAGACTCAACTTGCAGAGACCACAGTAGTTAAACTAAATGTATGTCAGCACACATAAACAATTATATGACTAAAAAAGAATTATATCTTTTTTTTATTGTTGTTCGCAAAAACAAACAAACTATTCCTTCATTTTTGGTAATAGCAGAACTTTAAGCCCCCCCCCCCCCCCCCCCCCCCGCAAAAAAAAAAGCTTATAAAAATATTTGAAATGTAAAAAATAAAATAACATTCAGTTATGTGAACAATGTAACTGTATGTTTGGTTCATTCCAATCTAGGTTCTCATTTACTTATTTGATAAGAAAACAGGAAACAGTTCAGCATCACTTTTTTCTTGTTTTTATTCTCATTAATTATTGTAACTGGTGTCATATCAACAGGAGAAAAAAACTGCATACATCTACTTGACTTTTTAAATGCAATAAGTTCTGCGGGGGAGGAGCAGGAGGCGGGGGAGAGGCACACGGAGATGGGGGATGCGGAAAAAACACAGAAGCAAACAAACAGTTGCAGTTTTTGGGGGCGGTAATTGGGCAGGGCGCAATTCATACCACGATTGGATTCTGGGAAAAAAGGAAAAAAAAAAACTATATCACTCAAACACATTTTCCCCAACAGATATGTCTAAAGCAGATTTCTTTCAGCCAGTTAACATTTCTTTGAGAAGTGTCTTTTTACATTTTTTAAGGCTTTTTTAAAGTAGCAGCATTTTCTGCTAAATATCAGGGACCAAGTTGTACCTTGCAGTTAGTGCAACTTTAGGCTTCACTAGTGGAGATAGCTCTGTACTGCTTATCTTTCACAATAAGATAATCTTAAAGGTTTTCCTTTCAAGATGGGTGTTTGTGGAATGAGCTCCGGTGTTTAGTACAGAGCGGCTGAGCAGGATCAGGTGAGTCAGGCTCTTTGACAGGACGGAGGTGCAAACATTAGCGACACCAAAATTAGTCTCGAACATTGTCACCAAGCATTACACCGTAAACAACTATTAACTACAAAACATGAACTTTTTCATCTTTATCCAATAAATGAGGAAATAAGTTACTAAAATCAGTTTGGTAAAATACAAAAGAGCCTCTTTTCATATTTGAATCCGTACATGCTTGTCATAACATGACACAGTTCTTGCATAAATGCCATTTTAGGGTATTATTTTAAAGCCGTATTCTTTTAAAATGTGTTGAGAAGTGGAAGGTGACAGAGAACTTTTGTTTTATACATTTCTCTCTATATATTTGCTTAATATATCATGTCTTGAGTGACAATAATGACTCACAGTATGGACGCTTGTTTTGTTAGGCGATCTGGCAACCATGCATGTTTACTGAGCAAGAACAAAATGTGCAGCATGGTGTAGTTGTCATGTTATTTGTTTTGTTTTTTTGAAAGTAGAAAAAAAGGCTGTAACTTTGTTAAAACTTTGATCTAAGGCCAGCAAAACCAATAGTCGGTCTGCACCTATCAGTGGATTTCCCACTTAATCTAGGACCAGCACTCAATCTACTCTATGCAACACCGTTCAAATAAAAAAACAAAATAAATATCCACAGAAAGAATCTTAAAAGCACATGTTTAGGGTTAAAATAGACAACAAACAGGATAAATAAGACCAAAACTACAATAGCTTCTAACTCTAGTCTCTATTTAAAGTGGAGTGATGGATCTTGAAGTAAAGATGTCTGGAGGCTGTGGTTCAGCTGAGCAGCCGTGACCCATTTGTTTCAGGATGGCAGGTGAGAGCATAAAAGTTCGGAAAGGGAAAGATGAGGGTAGTTTCGGGGTGCAGAGTGGCGATCTAGAGATTCAATGTTCACAAACCCTGCTTGGCCAGGGCCGCGGTGACGTCCTCAGCCAAGGTTGCTAACTCAGGAGACTCCAGCATGTTGAGACTGCCTGAGGACGACAGGTGGCTTTCTCTGAGGCGTTGGGGAGACACCGAGCCAGACAAACCAGGCGACTGGACGATGATGTCCGCTCCGTGGTCCACTCGAGCCTTTGCTTGCTCGCGAAACGCCAACCTGTGGCTCTCAATCTATAAAAGGCAGGTGGCATCATGTGAGAATCAATGAAACAATGACTAAAATAGTCTCTGTGCTAGCCACTGGTAACAAAAAGGATTTTTTTAAATTATATTTAAACTTTAAGACTAACTTTTTAAACTAATGAATATTTTGCACTTAAAAGAGTTTGACCAATTGTAGCAAAACCAAAGCCTTTTGACACTGACTTTGAATTATCAGTCAAAACACTGAACTATGGAGGACCGAAAATGACATAATTAGAAAGAAACGCAGAAATATATAAATGGACCAATAAATAAATAAATGCACTTGAAATGCATCAATTAAATTAAATTAATTATGTTTTATACTGTAATTGATTTTCATTTTTATTTTTCTAGCTTAATTTCAATAAATGTAAATGTAAAAAAATATATATGTATTTTTTTCTACATGCATTTATGATTATATTTAATTATTTTTGTATAATGTTTTTCTCGTAAAAAAGCGGACAGAGAATTGGAAAAACAACTCAAGGAAATAAAGTCTTGTGAGAAAAATTATTTAAAAGAATATTTAAAAATGACATTTAAATATTTGTAATATGTGTAGGTATACTTGTAGATCATTTAAGAGACACACACACATTTACAAGTACAAGGAAAAACTAAAAATACATATTAAATTAAATTATTAAATTATGTGCTAAAATATTATTTTTTTATCTAAGCTGGAAAAATGTATATAAACGTCAATTAAACATTAAAACATGAGGTAAAGTTCTACTTTTTTATTTTAATTGGTACATTTTAATTGTACTTATTTATTAGTCCATTAATAAATGTCTGCTTTTATTTCTAATTATGTCAGTCCTCCTCTTCTCCTTGAGGAAAAATAAAATTGATTGAAAGTTTAATTGACATACATATTTGTTTTTTATTAGTAGCCCTTTTTCCCATAACTGACACACAGGACAATCTTTGAAAGCCTCGATGTTCTCCTTTAAATGATGGATTGGAAGCATTGGTTGGACACTCACCATAGTGCGACCTCCACCAGGAATGTGATGAGCATTATCCAGTGAACCCACCTTGGCTTGAGCTTTGTCTTTGAAGTCCAACTTTACGCTCTCTATTCGCACATTACCGCCCCCTGCAAAGAAGCAGAAGATAAGTAAATTCTCAGCAGTCAGAAATAATACCAGCAGATTCTTAGCTTTGACAGGAAATAAAAATAAAAAGTCCTATGTCTGCTTGAGATTTACAAATTTACTCTGGGAAGAAGTCTGTTATGAAATTATGTTTTACAAGCAGTAGAAATAAATTAGACTTGAGAATGAGGTTTTTTTTGGCTAACAGCTGGGAGAGATGCATTGTTCTTGTCTACATAAATCTTCATCTTTGCAAAAACCCTTAAAAATAAAAGTATTGGTATACACACATGACAGAATATTACCAGCAGGTGGCGCTGGAAAGATAAAGTCACTGCAACACCATAAGATGTGGTGTTCAAGTGATTAGTTTTCACATCTTAAAGCGAAACACTTTTAGATAGATATTGATATACTATTTTAAAGTATTTATGTTATTCTAAAAGTAAAAATAAAAAATAAAAACTTAAGTAACACTCCCATAAACATTGGGCCTCTTCATTTAAGTCCTTAATACATTTTTTATGAGATCTTTATTGAAAGCAGAACACTGAATTTAGTTGCATTTAATACAGAGTGTGTTTGGTTTAATTTATTCCAAGTTTTGTTCAGATGAGTTTTTTAATGTCATATAGTTTACACAATAAAGGTAGAAACACAAACTGCAGCAATGATGCCAGGGACCAGACAAACACCTCCTACAGCCGGCCACCTGTGGACAAATCAATCGAGCTGTCAGTCCAAATGCAGTTCACAGCTCAGTTTGACTGTTGTTCTTTCAGCTCTCCGGGACACTGGAGAGTGTGAAAGCCTAATGTGATTAAATGCTTATTTAAATGCTTCACATAAAATTGCAAATTAAAGTCATCATTTCATTTTAAAGAAATTATCATTCAGTCTTTAGTCATAAAATAATGAACATTTACAAATTATATTTTATATGTATTTTAAACTTTTGGAATTCACAAAAAAAATATTTTTATGATATATGATGTAACGTACAAGATAATTATATTATATTATATTATATTATATTATATTATATTATATTATATTATATTATATTATATTATATTATATTATATTACATTAATGTAGTGTGAATGGTATTCTCCCATTCATTTTTACAGTTAGTTGTAAGTAAAGGGTGTCGGGCACTGGTTGCAAAGCAGCTTATGCCAAAAATAACAGCAGAATGTTGTCACATTAAACTTCAAACTAGATTTGAAAAAGTCACCTTCAACACATTTAAATAATTAACTCTAAATGTCAAAGCTAAATGCTAAATGTTAGCTTAAATTTAGCGGTTTAGAGGTTAAGATGGAAAAAAAAAGGATGAAAAGCATTTTTTTGACGTTGCTAGGTTCCATGATCAGAATGATTTGATCCGACTGTCACGTATTTGGATTGAATAAACCGAATGTATCATTTACATGGAGTGATTGGGGTGTTTAGATGACCTTTTTTATTTCGATTGGCTGTTTATTCTGATTACTTGTGTCCATGTAAACATAGTTAATGACAGGACTTTTTTTTTTGTCCAAAATCAGTAAATATTTTATGGACATTCATTTTCTACACGTTACCCACCTCTGGCTGCTTCAATTTCTATATCCTTTTTCTGTTTTGAATAAAGATTAGAAGAAGGTGAATTCAGCTAACCTAGGTTTATTGCTTCTCCAGCCCCACATGCATTATTATAGCTGTCCAGTACAAAGCCTGAAGGTCAAATGCATTTTCATGTCATCAATGCCACCTTAAGCATTTAACTTTATACCTGGCCGATGATGGATGTTGTCTAGAGAACCGCATTTGGAGGTCACGTGGCTCAAGTCAATCTTCTTATTCTGGATTTGCACCTGGAAGAAGCGAAGGCCGGAAATGACGAGGTTAAAACTCAGAGAGCATTGCAAAGTTAGGTTGCAGCTGACAGCAAATTGTGCTCCATTTTTGATTAACTTTTTAGTCATTTGAGAGTGAGAAATACACAGAAACACATAAATGACACATACCAAACTTCCTATATGTTACAAAGCTACAAGTAAAAGATTCAAAACATTAGAAACCAGTATCTACTTTATAAAAATCCCTCTGTTGTGTTAAAAAGAAAACTGAAAGTTGTTTTATAACAGCTGTATTTCTTCAAAATGTTTTGGCGCATTCAACAAACTTGAGAGATACACCGTGACAGTGAGAAGAGTAAGCCAGTAAAATAGACACAATATAATAAGCATTTGAAAGCAGCCACAGGCATAAAAAGAGCGCAAGGATATGGAAATATATGACACAGCAGGAGGACTCGAAGAGAAATTCACAAGAAATGTGCAAGGAGTGAACCGATGAGACAGCGAACACAGAGGAGTTATGAAGCTTTAGACACGGCACAATGAATAGGGAGAGAAAGAGGACACCCTGAAATGAATCACTGGGACAAGCCTGAGGTCACTGATTTAGATGAAGTCATTCAATAACCATGATTTGTTCTCGTTTTCACCTATAAAGGGTAATAAGCATGCCCAAAATGTGAAACATTTAACAATAAAGACTATATATCAGGTAAATCACACCATGTAAAAAGTACAAAGTAAAATATGGCTCTTTTACCTTCTGCAATGATTATGATGATAGTAAGTTTTTTGGGTTGTTGATAGATGACGTACAGATTTGCAGACATGCTTTATGTTATTAAACATATGAGGCGAATACAAGGAGCTAAAGAGTTTGTCATTTTTAGTGAATATTATCATAGACAATAAGGTCTGATGATGTTACTTTATAAGATTCTGAAGCCAAGGCCTTTTCACTCATACAGCTGTTTGCATGTTTTCTGGCTTAAACCAGCCCTCTGATGTTGTTTTTCACAAATGTATTCATAAGCATTTGTGACCAAGTTCTGAAAGTGTCTAAATTTTACTGTTTATTTTTCTGGAGACCTTCTCATCATCATTAAATGTTGGCAGTGAGAGTGTCTCACCTCATAAGGTTTGCTCAATAATAGAAAAAAAATGTGTAAGTTGGGTTTTCCAGTCTTTCTACCTTTTGTCACAACAAAATCTCAGTTGATAATTTGGCACATCTGTCTTGCGATAATGTTTCCAGAAGTCCAAAAATTTAACAAGGAAGGTTGCTCTTTGTATGTGTATGTTTACGTCAACATGTATTCAGTCATCACACCCTTTTATCTCACCAGCACCTTTAGTTTTTTTTTTTAGGATTATCATGTATTTAGCAGCATTTTGTCTGCTTTAAAGTGACCAGATTGCTTTTTAGCCAGTTGTTCTTTGTTGTGAGCAAGTATTGACCTTGTTGTTTAGTGTTTTAGAATAAATGTAGTAGGCACGCTACATGAAAAACATAATGTAGCAGTCTATTTATGATGATCAGAGAATGATATACCCTAAAACTTGCTCTTTTTTTCTCTAAAACTGCATTAAAGAAATATTTACTGCAATGCTGTCAGGAAATCTGTTTGTTTCATCTTCTATTCACTCAACTATCAGTAATTTTCACAAACTAAACTTTTGCATGCCACAGTAAAGCTGCACAACATAAGCAGTAATCAACAATGAGCATTAATACATGATCCAAAATGTCAGTAATTCACACAGCAACAAAGATGCAACAACAGCATGGCTGAAAGTAACAAAGCTGTTTTCTCAACTGTGCTAAACGAAATTTTTAATTGCGCACTGATTAAATGTTACACCATTATGTGAGAGGCTAATATTTGTTTTGCCAAAGGCATTGCAGGTACATTTTAACACAACTGTTCCCCAGGTAACGTGGTAATTTCAGATTCAGAAACTGATTTGATCAAACGGAGAGATGGGGGTGGGAGGGGGGGGGGGTGCTATAAACTCAAGAGAGAGCTTTTAATTGTTTCATTGGTATTAGGCTTGTGTAATGGTGCATTGACATGTGCATCACTTAAATCAGAAACTGCAGATGGAGTACACACTATATCTACTGCCTTCAGATCGTCGTAATTAGATTTAAGTGCTTCAAGCGGAGTGCTACGTGCTGAGAATAAAATATGCCGGGGAGAGTTTTGTATGAATAAAACACAATCTAGTAGATTTACCTTTTATTGTTTTAAATATGACTGAAGTGCAAATCTTCACATGAAATAATGTGACGTCTTAAATCTTGTCTCTTCAGCAGGAAAATGTCCAGATCTATGACATACTAACGAGCTGTAAGGTTGCAGAATGTCATTTGGATTTAAAATTACAGAATAGTTTGATTAAAAACTCTTTCCTTCTTTAACATTTGAACTTGTTGTTGTCAACTGTTGCATGAAAAAAGCCAACTTTTAGCATCAACATTTGCAGAATCTCTGCCAATTTTACAGCATGCGGCACGCGGATGAAGAGACACGATGTGACGACCAACTGCACAACTGGGAACGAGTGAGTCTCGTAACAATTCACTGGGTGACTATAGATTAAGGGCGGGGATGAATAATTACCACTGCAAAAACACAGCACAACACAATATGCAAATAACACCAACATCAACACTGAAATAATGGATTTGCAGGACAAGACTCACGTTTCCACCTCCTGCTGAGTAGCCCCGCCTTTCCAAGGACCCATACCTAGACTTAACATGGCTATAGTCCAATTTAACACTGGGGATGGGGACCTGCAGGGGCGGAGGTGAGGAATGAGGTGGAGATTTTTTGTTTTTTTGGCAAGTCCTTAAAACAGCTTATATCATACCATCATTTTAATATTTGGGTCTTAAAACAAGTGTGAGCTTCAGTTTCCCTGCTTCCTCAGACAAACATTATTCAGTGAATCCATTAAGGCTTAATAGATGCAAGATAAAATTGTAATGCTGCATGTCCAGAGGTATGAATTTTGACCCTGCATTAGCCT
The DNA here is from genome assembly GCA_032275365.1 of Anablepsoides cearensis. Classification (NCBI taxonomy): domain Eukaryota; kingdom Metazoa; phylum Chordata; class Actinopteri; order Cyprinodontiformes; family Rivulidae; genus Anablepsoides; species Anablepsoides cearensis. Next base: position 7,708,823 of record JAUBOC010000160.1, on the reverse strand, counting down.
GTCAAAACACCTGATGTCTCCTCAGCAGATTCTCTTACCTCTCTTAATCTTGTCTGAAGATAAAATATTGTGTAACAGTGAAATCCATTTAAAAATACTTCAGTACTGAACAGCCAATTGATGTGCCTGTCATACTCATGCAGATTTGTACTGAAAGAGATGTGAGGCTTTAGTTGCAGAATTGTTCAGCAGTTATTTAGTTTTCAGAGGGATTTTTTTCACTTTCTTTTTTTTTTTTTATTCACATGTGACACCAGAAGGCAAGTTCTCCAGATGAGCGCTGAAATACAAATAGATGCAAATTATAAGCAACTCAAACTTGAGACTGTAAGCTTAGGGTGAGACGATGATAAATTATGTGTGTTGTGATGGTGATGAATGAGTCTCAGTAGCTGCAGGAAGAAAAAAAACAGCAATAAGAAGCAGACAAAAACCTGGTAACAAACATTCACTGTGAGAATAAAGCATTTTTAGTAAATATTTGAAGCAATTAAAACAATACTGAAGACCACAAATCCTAAACTTCCACACAGTTTGTGCAGAAAAAAAATACATGAGCCTTAAATGTATTTTTCCCTAAAGCAGTGGTTTAAAACATACTTACCTCTTCTTGTTCAAAAATTGCGCTCAAAGCTAAATGTTCATTCTAAAGTACAAACTTTGCATAACCCTTATGACATGTACTCTGAAATACCTTAACTTTACTTTGCAATTTTAACTTTCTTAATCTTAGTTTAAGATGTTTTAGTTTGGTTTTTTTTGATCAATCTGTAACCATGAGTTTTTAATCTGTAAACTTCAACCTGCATTTATATTCCTGCATAATCAGTCCCAATAATCGCAAATATGTGTTGCTGCCTAAAATAAATAAAACCAAAAATCACAGCCTACTCCTGACTGCCAGTATTTAATGGTCTTACTCTTAAGTAATGTAAAAGCAAGGTATGTTATAATTTATGATTATGAACTAATCATAAAATATACTGTAGCTGTTTAAATAACTTTAATGAAATTTTGCTGCAAAGAGTAACTGTGAAGATTAAAGTGATGTTTGTAACTGTACAGCAGAAAACATCCTACATGTAGCATTGTTTATTATAGTTCACAATGAAGGAGAAGACTTGGAATTTTTCATGGATGGAACAAAAAAATGCGCTGCTGACCTCAACTCGGGACGTTGTGGGTCGGTGGGCAGAATACTTCGAAGACCTCCTCAATCCTACCGACA
>JAUBOC010000160.1:7689346-7707495 GCA_032275365.1 Anablepsoides cearensis | reverse complement strand
GAGGGAAGTCTGGGTCTCTCTGCTTAGGCTGCTGCCCCCGCGACCCGATCCCGGATAAGCGGAAGACAACGGACGGATGGACGGACGGAACAAAAAAAAAAACGTTACAAGAGAGAATTTTACTTACTGTAGAAGAGAATTTTGAGTCAAATCAGACTCTTTTTTTAGTCACGATTGTTCACACTCTCTAGGAGTCTGGAGTGTGAAACAAACTAGCGGCACAAGTGGAAATGAAAATCACTGACATTTTCTGGGCAAAGGAACAGAAGCACGGTTTAAAGTCATCAGAAACTCACTTGCTGTCAGCTGTAAAATGAAGCAGTGCACAAGTTCAGGACTCATACATGATTAATTAAGATTTGAACCAAAATAATAATAACATTGTCAGGGAATGTAGAAATGAAAAGAATTAGCTGAAGCTAACTGAATTTATTAATTATGGCAGACTTTTTCCACCATGTTGGTTGGCTGGAATCAAAGGTAAAAATGAAGTGATTGCTATTTGAATTTGCTTACATTACTTTAAATGTGAGCTACAATTCTCAAACTAAGGGTATAGGAAGAAATTAATATGTATTGAAAATTTAAAAAATCTAACTACAGTAGGGGTCTGGTTTAGTATCAAAGTATAAAATAATTTAAAACTAACTATGCACAAGCACATTAACTATCCCCACCTATTGTTAGTCAAAACAAATGTACATACTTTGGATCCATGTTGTGAGAGCCTCAGATATTCCTTAGTGCTGCATTTTGACAGTAAAAAATGACTGAAGTCCAGCTTCTTGTTAAAAGTATGAATCTATGGGAAAATACAGAAACAGTGTGGACTGCTTATAAGGATAAATATAGTTTCCCTAAAATTATAGTTGTATTATTATTGAACTGTGCGCTAAAAGATGACATCATAGAAATAATCTAGAGGTAACATAATTTTTCATCTTATCCGAGCAACATTAAATGGCCAGTCTCCTAAAAAGAACAATTTTTGGGATGTTTTATTATTAAAAAAAAAGAAAAGAAAAGAAAAAAGCTGTAAATAACAGGGAGGCTGTATACCAGCAGGCCTTGGGTCCAGGTCACTGTGTGTGCTGCTGACAGACAAAGTGTAACAGAGATGAAGCGGAGAACTGACTTCCAGATCAAAGAGCCTCTGTGTCTGGGTGCTGCTGCTGTCGCGTTTTGGTCCTTGTGCTTCTACGAGGACAATCAATATACAGGTCAGCAGCCAGGTGAAGTGAGGGGTGGGCTAAAGGGGGCTGACTACAGAAAACATTGGACTGGATGGAAACTACTCAAGTTTGGGAGTAGAGCAAATTTTCCGTCAATTAAAATCTGGTCAGGACTAAATATGCAACTAATCACTGTAAAAATAGGAGAACAAAACTCTTGATAAGCTAAAAGTTAACATGAAACAAAAGGTTTAAAAAGAGTACATTGAAATGTTTAAAACTATCATAAAAAAGGAATTCCATCAATGCAATAATGGATTTGATCGACTATTATTACTTTATATATATTTAAATCAATAATTTGTAGTTACTACATCCTAAAGAAATATCTAAACTTTTTTGCATTTTTTTGTAGTAAAAATATTTGTGTTTATTAATTACTTTTTTAAAGTCAATATGAATACAAAATTTCAAAAGAAAATACTGTCAAAGTCTTGTCAGTTCTGACTAAAAATATTTTAAAAAATACACACATGCCTCTTAGCTTCTTCCTTCCATCTTCTGAGTACATGCAACATATATTCTGAGATTAAAAACTTTTTTTATTATTATTATCAAGCCGACTGTGATGCAACAGAGGTTAGAAAACCAGACACTGCCTGGATCAACAACCACCTCTAGGTTCAGACGACGGCTGCCAGCAGCACTTTCTGTCTGACAGAAGGTGTCTGGTGCCAATGAGGAGTGACAAACACAAAGACACAAGCTTGCATGAGCTGTGGTCCAAAACAAGCACTAAGACCATCCATTCACAGCACCACAAAAGGTACAGTTATATTTTGTAATGCAAAATCAGGACATTAAACTCAACAACTAACATTCCTAACCTTTAACTGATTATGAGCAAACATATTTTTCTAGTGAGTTAGTGAAACAAAAAAAGTTTGGAGCAAAATCCAACAGAATATATTTGTAGTCTGTGTTACAAGTAACACAAGCTCAGAGGTGCGATGAATACATTGGACTGAGAATTAAGCATTTCCACATCCACAAGACAACTGCTAAAACCACTCCAATTCAAAAGCCTACATTCCAGAAATAATGATTGAGATTGTCATCCATTGTGCCTTCTTGTACAAAAAAACATGCAAAAATCAAAGTCCATGGAGCTCATTTTTCCAGCAGCTGACGTTTGGAACATGATCCCTCCCTATTTTCTGGCTGACTGCACAGAGCAGCTCAGAGACCTGTCAAGTCATAAACACGCCAAGCGAAAGCTTAGATTTCTAATCAGGTCATCAGTGCTGGCTTGTAAAAGCTGATGGCTACAGACACACTGCTGCTTCCATCACATGCTTCATGCGGCAGCACTGCCTTTGAATTTCAGAGTCAAACCAAAACAAGACATTTGACAAAAACAGGAGGGGTGTGCACTTCCAAACAACATGCTAATGTGTTTTCTTTGCACCAACAAGAGGCATAATTTCCAATGCTGATTTGTGTTGGCTCAACTGCTGTCCTCAAATAACAGAGCCAGAAGGAAAACCTCAGGAATAATACTCAGTGTGTTTTTTTTATGCTCAGCAGGATGTCAAAGTCAAGTAAATGTTTGATCAAATGAAATCTAGGGCTGCTGACTGTCATAGTCACAAAAAAAATAAAATTATCTGACAGAGGCTATTTTGTCTTCTTGAAAATTTTCATCTTCAGGCTCATCAGATTTCATCCAAGTTCAACCAAAGCACAAAACTACACTGTTGGTGTTACATCAGAATAATACTGAGTGATATTTTACCAACAAAGCTTTAATTAATAAAAAAAATCTAAATACCTAACACAGAGTGAAAATAAAATTTTAAAGCACAAATCAAAAATCTGTCAACTTTTAGCTTATATTTAATATTTATATTTGAATATAGAAACATCTCTTGTTCCCGCTATTTACTTTGTTTGTTTTCAGTATTCCTCAGCTTTCTAATAAACGCATTATAGCAAAAAGCATGGAAATGAAACATAACCAATATATTTTCTCGATTATGAGTTGAATAAAATCTTCTCCGTGTTTTAATCTACGCACAAATAATGTAAAATAATTTGAAGTGAGAGATTTTGTTTTTCCTGTTCACTAGCTAACTCACAGTATTCACATTTTGATTAGTTAACGAGATACTTGATGGATTAGCATAGCAAACTAAGAGAAACATTAGATGTTGACACACGTAAAAGAGAAGAGCTGTAGGAAATTTAAACAAATTTAAATGGGAGAAAAGATGTGTAAAATAGAAAAAAATGTAAGATAAACGGCGCTGCAGTATGCTAGTATAAAGGTTTCTCTTTATGCAGATGATATCTACATGAGGTTGAAGAGGAATTACAGAATTGGCAATTTATGCGGTATATGTGCTTCCAAAAATAATAATTATTCTTGTCTGTGTGTTCAATAAAAGCCACATAAATAATAAAAACACAAGGAAGGCAGGAAAATGAATGCAGAGGTGACAGAAATAAGAAAGCAGTTAGGCACCATCTACAAAGTTTGGGGGTGAGATAAAAAAATGACGTCACCTGTCCTCCTTTGGGCTGATATTTGATATTCTCTGTGGAACCAATCTTGGATTTGATGTTCTTAAAGTCGGGCAGCGGCTGGTTGATGATGCGGATTTGCTTGGGAGTGGTTGCAGGCGATTTTGGCGGGGTGCGGATCACAGCCACCTTCCTCTCCTGGGAAATCAAACTGAGGGAGCGTGGGGTCCCAGGAGTCCTGGAGGATGAGGAGTAGCTGGGAGGACTTCCTGGGGTCATGGCTGTGGAGCCTGGGGTACGGGGGGTGGAGCGGCCACTGCGAGCGGAACGGGAGCGTACTGACTCTGTAACTGATGAGCCAATAAAATTTGGAGAAATTTTGAACAGCGAGGTTAAGAGCACTTGGAAAAGATGCATAAGAAAAGATGAGTCTGTGTAATCCAGTTTAAAATCATGCCTATCTATTTCAGAATCAGTTCTAGAAAAAAAAAACTTTAGCAGTATGCACTGCAGTAGCTGCTGTCGTTTTCTATAGTATCAAAAAATTATTATGTTTTATGTCTCCCTACCTGTCATGCTAGGGGCTCGTCCTATCCTGTGCTCGGCCCTCATCTCAGTGTGAAATGCTGCAGAAGGGAAAAATGCAAAGCTTTAGAAGAAAAAAAGTAGAAAAAAAAGATTTTGTGGGTTTCTGTTGCACTGAATTTTGGATCTGTACACACAAAGTTATGTAAGAACATCAAGATGCATAATTTATGAAAACAGTCAAAATACTAGTAAAAAGAAAAAGTGAATTAGAAAATCAGATGACAAAAAAAACATAATCATCACTAAGAGCTTTTATCTTTTTAGAGAGCTTGCTGAAAAGCTTTCACAACTACAAAACTAATTGATTTTGATCAAAAAACTGGCTTTGTTTTACTATCATTCACTACAATACGGACAGCTGTTAACAAGCCAATAAAGGCTTTAGAAAGCCTGCTGCCACCTGAATCCTACTGTGTGAAATGAGCTGATCAGCTTACATGTGGGTCTGCGAGGAGCTGTGGAGCCAGAGCTAGTTATGGAAGTAGAACTATCCTCTTGTTCATGGTACCCACGGCGACTCAGATAGGTGGCATAACGCGGTACAGATGATGTTTTGGCTGGGCTCCATGATCGACCGTCCTGTTAAAAAAGACAAAACAGAACAAACAAATAAGAGTGCCGCCATAGAACTGTGTTTTAGATGCCGCACTGATGTTTTTGAACAACAGTTTTACCTATAGATCTAGACATCTTGCCCATCTACCGTCCACCTACCTTGTCTGTAGGTGTCTGAAATTCTGGGGAGCTCTGAGGTGAGTCTAATGAGACAGTTGTTCTGGATATGGAGATGGGAATCTTTGTAAGTGGCAAACGATGAGCATGAAACTGAAATGGTATAACGAGTAGGTGAACAGCATGCAGCATCAAAATACACAATGGCAACAAAAAAAAGAGAACTGATGAAAATGACAGCAGTGCACAAGTCTTTAATGAAATGATAAATGAAACCTCTGTCAAGTTAACTTTCACTTCCTAATAGGTCACTAAGTTTGTTTTTGTGTGTGTTACAAATAAAAGAAATGAAGTACTGGACACCATGTTCAGGCATCAGCTGCACATCTGAACATGTTAATAAATGTATTAGAAGACATTTACAACATGCTGAAAGGGACATGACATTTAAAAAATGAGAAATGTCTTCTTTTTATGCACAATAACTGTCATTAGCATGGTAGAGGAGCAAAATGGAGTCACGACCACAGCCACTAGAGAAATGTCACAGGGTGAATCAAACACCCACTCAGTAAAATAAACACTTTGACTGAATCTGTCTTGACTACATACACTATATACATGTGTAAATTATGCAAAATTAACAAATATTTCAAAAATGATAGAAATAACCAGGTGCAAAGATGATCAAACAGAAAATCAAACTATAATTTCCATAGATGGATGAATTAATTAAAACATGTGTGTAGAAAATTATAGTAAAAAAATAAAATAAAAATAAAAAAATCTAATTTTAGCTTGTATTTTTGGGGGTTACATTTTCACTATCATTTTATCCTAAGTAAAAATTATTTAGTTGCGTTGTGCTTCTGATTTCGTGGTTCAGTGGTGCAGAGGTCATGTCAGTGTTAGTCTGGGATGCCATACTCACAGATGCTCTGTCACGAGACTGTCTGGCAACACTGAGAGGCTGGCGACTGTCTGATGGGGCTTCTGCAGGACCAAAAAAAAAAAAAAAAACTATTTAAAAATGAAGCGGAACACATGTAACCTCTATGCAATACAGCAGAAAACATAAGGTCCTTGGAAATGCCATATTTTGGTGAATCATCATCATTTTACCCTTACAACATATGGTTTGTTTATACTACATGATGTCATTTATTTTACAGGATATAAAAAATGTATAGAGGAAATTAAATGTTCTGTGAGATTAGTTGGGAGACTGTGCATTATGTAAGTCAACCCTGGAAATGAATCTAATTGGGGCATTGCAGCAGCACACTGAGCTTTCATCACTGGTGACACAGAACTGAGTGCATCAGGGAAAAACGAGGTGCAAGCTGCTTGCCTCTGGGACAGAGCAGCATTACAGACACTTTTAGCATCATGTTCTTACCAGCTTCTTGGCAACTACAGTTGGCTGGAAATTTACCAAGTTGATATGCTGTATGCAAAAACTTAATTCAGTAACAGCTTTAAAAAAAATCATGTAAAGTCATGCAGAAATGTAATGTAAGAGACATGTATTAAGAAATTGTTTCTGGTAAGAATACATAATGTTTTTTTTTTAATCAAAACAACACATTAAACAGAAATCAAATCAAATGAAACATTTTACAGGTTATTTTATTGTCAACAAATACAACACGCACACACATCCCCAACTCAAAAAAAATAATAAATAAGAAGAAATTGAAACCAATAAAAAAGAAATGAACACCAAAGTCAAACAAAATCTGACACAGCAAGATGGATGTGATGGGAACTGGTGTTTCCGGTGACTCCTAGAGGAAACACCAGCTGAGTGACAAACCAAAGCAATTCATCACCTGTGGGTCTCCTTCTGGGGCAGGAATGATGCTGGACGGGACGTGTCTGGCGGACTGATGGCTTCATGATACTCTTCTTGGATGGAGATAGAGTCTGAGTCTCTACTTTTTTGGTGAGCTCAGTCTTTTTTATGATAGCTACATTATCAAAGGAAACAAGGTTTGTGACAACAATAAGCAGACAAAGCTGCTCAGCATGTTCAAATATTAACTTAATTACAGATTGATGAGGAACAAAGGTTACATTATTATATAAATTTACATGCTTGAATCTTAAATGATCAATGTTTAGATGATAACCTTTTTTCTTCTTAATCTCTTCTCGGGGTATATAGACAGGTTCTTTGCGGACAGGTTTGCGTTCGGGAGTGGAGATCCGTCCTTTAGCTCGCCCTCCTTTGGTTTTGGGTTTAACTGGCTTTTCTTGTTTCTCTGTCATCCGCTGTTTGTTCTGGACCACAGGAGGCTTTTTGACTGGGCTAGGCACCTTCGGCAAAGGCTCAATATGCTCTGTTGCCATACTTTTATCATCATCTGTTAAAAAATGCATTGAAGGCACAGTTTAAAACTGCAGGAAAAAAGTAAATAGGAGTAACATCACAACATAATGAACCATTAAAAGGACCTCACCTTGTGTGTCTACCCAGGAGCTGTCCAATATGGAGTCATCTACTGTGGTTTCATCTCTATCATAGCTTTCTGTTGGTCCCTCTGTGTCTACCGTCTGGGTCCCCCTCCTTGGAGAAGCAGGAGTTTCAGGAACATCACCCACCTCTTCTAGACTGGCCACCTCCATATCTGCTTCTTGGGCCAACTCCACAGACTCTTCTTCTTCTTCATCATCATCATCTTCTTCCTCTGGCTCTTGTTCTTTCCTGGCAGACACGCCAAGAGCTTCAGCTTCGGGTATTGCAGAGAAACGAACACTGTGTCCTGGTTCTTCAGCTTCATCGATTGTCTGGACCACAGTGATGAAATCATCTTCAACCATGACCACAGATTCAATTGCAGCGTGGGTCTCTGGTATCTCCTGTGACATCTCTGCACCTTCACCTTCCTTCTGCTTTGTGTTTTCAGCAACTTCTTCAGCTGAGTTTATGATAGCTTTTTCTTTTTCTTGCTTTGTTTCTAGGTCTACAGACTGATTTGGAAGCTTTTTGTCCATCTCAGTCATTTTTTCTTGCTCTTTCTTATCTTCGAGTTCCATTTCTGTTTTTGCCTCTTCTTTTTCTTGCTCTTCCCTCTCTTTCTTTTCTTTTTCCATCTTCTCTGCCAACTCTTGCACTATTCTTTCCTTTTCCAGTCTTTCATGTAATTCTTTCTCTTCCTGCTCCATCTTTTCTCTCTCTTCTTTCTCTTTCCTGTCCCTCTCTTCCTTTTCCTTCAACTCTCTCTCTTCTCTCTCTTTCCTGTCCCTCTCTTCCTTTTCCTTCAACTCTCTCTCTTCTCTCTCTTTCTTCTCCCTCTCTGCTTTCTCTTTCAACTCTCTGTCTTCTTTCTCTTTCTTCTCCCTCTCTGCTTTCTCTTTCAACTCTCTCTCTTCTTTCCCTTTCTTCTCCCTCTCTGCTTTCTCTTTCAACTCTCTCTCTTCTTTCTCTTTCCTGTCCCTCTCTTCCTTTTCCTTCAGCTCCCTTTCTTCTTTCTCTTTCATCTCTCTCTCTTCTGTCTCTTTCAACTCTCTCTCTTCTTTCTCTTTCAGCTCCCTCTCTTCTTTCTCTTTCAATTCCCTCTTTTCTTTCTCTTTCAGCTCCTTCTCTTCTCTTTCTATCCTCTTTTTCTCCTCATTTTCTATCAACTCTTTTTCCTCTTTCTCTTTATGTTCTTTCTCTAACCTCTCTTTTATTTCCTGTTCTTTTGCTTTCCTTTCTATCTCTTCGTCTTCTTTCTTTTTTCTTTCTTCCTCTTGCTTTTCTTTAATTTCTGCCTCCTCTCTGGTTTTCATTTCCTCTTCTTCCTTTTTCATCTTCTCAGCTGCCTCTCTTTCTTTGTTTTTCCCCAACACTGGTGAAGCAACTCTTTTAGGGGAACCATACATTTCTCTTTGTTTGAGTTTGGAAGGTGAGAGCACTGGGGAGAGCAACTTGTCATCGTCAATGTTGCTATCTACGGATGAAGTCGGTGAAGTTTTAACTGGTCTGGCAATTCTGTCCTTGGCCATGCCAGTAAGCTGGTAAACATCCTCTGCATCCACTTCCTCATAGGCTTCCTGGTGCACCAGCTTCACCTTCTCTCTAAGCTCCTGTAGTTCTCTTTCCTCCTCCAAACTTAGAGGCCTGTCTTCCATCTCTAGTTTGCGGATCTGCCTTTCATAGTCAGCAATTTCGGTTTCAGATGCTGAAACTTCACCGCTGGCTTGGCGTTCAATCTCACTCGCTGACCTCTCGCCTTCTTCTAGTGTCACAGTGACAGTTGGTGTCACGAAGGGCTCACTTGGATGAGCAGGAGGTGTCTCCTTTTCAGACTTTGCTGGTTGATCATTTACATCAGGTAGGATTTTTTGCTCAACAGAATCTTGTCTTCCTCCTTGCCGCTGGTCAACATCAGCAACTTCTGATGACTGGCTTTTGTCTTCCATGGATGTATCGCTCACCGCTAATTTCCTTGCCTGCTCAGCCACTTTCTCCTCCAAGACAGATGGGGTAAAAGCTTGAGTAGATGTGTTTGTAGGGCTGAGTATATCTGCAGGGGATGGCATCGGCCCTGAATACTCACTGAACACACAGTAGCCCATGTCTTCTGATTGACTCTCATTTTTTCTCATCATGGGACTCAGTTCTCCTGAAGTTAGACCTGACAGAGGGTCATCTGTGAAGGCAGGAACATCAGTTTGGAGTGACTTTCTCCGTGTGATTTCAGGTTCTGTGTCATCTGAAGTTAGTCTGGAGCGAGGACCAGCAATGTCCAGCAGTTCTGGCAAGTCTTGTATCATATCTGTATCATATTTGTAAGAGCTCTGAAGTGGTTGAGGAGATTCTGGAGAATCAGGTTCAGGGCTGGATTTTGGAGGTGGTTCAGCAGTTCTTGGAGGAGATGAAGAATCTGAAGTGACGGAAGCGGCAGTCTCCAGGATAAGAGGGGGGAATGGTGTTGGCTTCTCTACAGCAGGCGTAGATACTGGAAGGTAGTCAGCTGACTCGTCTAGACTACCACTTGTATATGACATGATGTCCGTGGCCAGTGGGGAGAAGTTTCTTGGTCTGCCTTGCCCACTTTGGTCTGTTGATCCAATGGTAATGTTGAGCGAGTAACTTCTCTGGTCTAAAGCCAGCTTACCTGGGGAAAGCCTGCATTCATTAATCTTGTCAGGAACTGGAAATGAGGGAATGTCTTTTACTGTATGTTTATTTGTTTCAGGATTATCTTTAGCTTCAGCGAGTGTGCTGTAGCTGATCTCCTGAGACTTGGAATCATCTACAGTTTTGTTTTCACCGGCACGACTCAGTTCGTAATAACCCTCTCCCTTATGGGTTCCTTCATCAACATCCATAGCTGATGTTTCAAAGTATGCAGACATGCCAGATTTGTCTCCTGCATCTTTTGTCGTGTCTCCTTCATGAACTTTGACTCCTATTGAAGAGAAATCAGAAGCAGCACCAATGCTGCTGAACTCCACCACCTCCACTGATGGCTGTTTTTCTGACACTGTGATTGGCTCTCCATAAGTGGGCTGGAGTGTAAGAGATTTTGGTGATTCTTTGGCTTGACTTTGAATATCTGGAGGTACGAAGGATGGCATATCCATGGTCGGGCTTTCTGGCACAACTCGTTCACCGGCGAAGAAGCTTTGAACTTGAGGCTCAAAAAACTCCTCTGGTCGTTTCTCCGATCCAATGCTGTCAGGGCTCATGGACTCACTTTCCATCTTGTCTGAGTCCATCTTCAAAGCTGTAAAGATATCTGTAAGTTGACTGTTTTCATCAACAGAGACAAATATTTCTTTAGCATGCCGTGAATCGGATCATTTTTAAGCCAGTGACTGGAAAAGCTATCACGAAAACAGGCAAAGCTGTCCTTGAAAACTTACAGCACAATGATACAGCCATCATTGAAGAAGTACGACAAGATTATGGGTCCACCAAGTCACAGATGGATGAAAAACATGGGATGACAGATCCAATATGGAGCAACTGCAATGCTGATTTATGGAGAAATGTTACAACAGATGGGATGAATAACCATGCACCAAACATCAACCACCAAAGAGCATTTCTACTATTCTGTGTATGGTTGTGATTCATTGAGAATGTTCTTTGGTAAAAGCAAATAATATCCATTAGTCTATCAACACATCCAATAGGATTTTACTGTAATAGCTTTATGCTGTCATTATATCATCCAAAAATCACCAGTACTTTGGTGAATGACAGAGAAATGCCATTTGGTGTCACTGCTAAAATGTGACAAAAATGACAAATAAAGGATATTTTCGCTTTTATGGTCATGTATTCATTGAGATATGGTTCTAGCCCTAACTGCACCAAATTGAGCATGATACTGGATATCCATTACAAACCTCCCTGCCAGCTATCTATGCTAGCAATAATGATAAAATGTGTGAGGCAAGTCTTTTAACTATGATTCATGGCAACAAATAATGTGTAGCACTGGCATACTAGCACAAAGCCATTATGTATAAACATAATGAGAATACTGGAAGCTTATAAGCCGGTGAAATTAAAAAAAGGCACTGCTAGCATCACTTCACATCATTATACCAACACGAAATGGCCGGCCCCAAAAACAGAGCAAGAAAAAAAAAAAACAGAAGCAAAGACAACACACAATAAAACCAGGTCAAGTTAAACAATGTGGCCGTTTTCACCAACAAGCCTGTGTTGCCTTGCAGCCGCAGCAGAGCGCAGGGAGAATTACTTGCCATTCCACTTGAATCAATGCTAAGGTATTTACTCATTTTTGACACATCTTGCCTTCTAATAAAGTGGAAAACGCAGTAACATGCAGGTAGGGAGAGCAGAGAGCAGGACACACCTGTCTCATGGCTTTCCTCACCCTCTACTTCCTCCTCTTCCTCTCTGTCCACAGAGCTTTCTGCAGCAGCACTATCTGCCTCAGACACCCCCAGGTCTAGATCCTGGGCCTCGTCTACGGCCTCTGCCTGATCTACAGGTTCAGGTTGGGGGCTGTCCAGCTCGGGCTCTTCCCCACTCCATTGCTGCTCATCAAGAGCTGCTTCGGATTCTGCTGCCTCTGCACTCTCCTCCTCCTCCTCCTCCTCCTCTTCCACCTCCTCCTCGTATTCAGCTGTAAGAGCCTCCATGGTCTCTTCTTCTCAAGACAGGGTGAAAAGTGAGGGGGGGACACGTTTAGACTACAGGCAACACAGACTTGGGTTATATGACAACACATCTTATGAAGGGATACTTTCAGCTCTGTGAAAAGATGAACAGAAGTGTTTTACTGTTAAAAAGTAGGATAATATCTGACTTATTGTGCAGACTGTTGGTGAGTGGTTTACATTCTGTATGAGGTTTCACAGTCACAAATGTTTACTAAGAATGATTACAGTGAATGTGGTCTTTCACTTTATTCAAAGAATGATCAAGACTAGTGTACAATGATTTTCAGTATATTTTGTACTGTCTAGATTACATACAGACAGTATAAAAATATAATTTTCTAATTTCTAACAGAAAACTTTTGTAATGGAAACTTAATATTCTTCTTGTACATACAACTCAACTTGTTCTGTGTAAGTAGTACATTTTTTTTATTTACTGCTATTGCTGTTCCTTGACCATTGCAAAAAATGAAAATGGTGAAGGATTTAACAAAATAACTTCTATTATCTAAAATCTATATAATCTATTATCAGCACATGTAACAGATTTTATAGGCTGACATGGTATTCATTATATAAAGTAAACAAAAACTAAGCTGTATAATGACAAAACTGTGTCTTTAATAAAATAGAGGAAAAAGAGACAGCATTATAATCAAAATTAGTTCAATGCAATGGTAATCATTTAATAGACAAATCAGAGAAACAGTTACAGAAAGTGATTTCAATAAAAAATCTATTATGCCCATCATTTTATAACACTTATAATGCCAAGCAGAGCTTATGATAGGTGAAATATATTTAAACAAATGTGTGTAAGACTTTCTTTAAAATAAATCACTGACTGTGAACTTAAATAAATATGATTAATTGGTTATAGGAACTTAAAATATCATTATATATTCAAGGACAAACATTGAGACTGCACAGGAGAGTGCAAGACGCTAACAGTTTTGAGCTACTCTTCGATTTGAGTCGCTGTGTTTGTGTGTGTGTGTGTTGGAGCTGAAAGCCTTCCTTGTTGCCAAAGGGAGAGTGTTAAGAGTAGGTATTGATGTGTGAAGAGGTAGTGAGACGGTTCACTATGGTTGAAGAAAGAGGGGGTTTACTTAAGGAGGAAAATGAAATACAAGTCTGGCTTTGGCAAAGGGACTGATCTGTGCATGGAGGTCATGCACAGTGTCTGAGAGAGTTATGAAAGCAAGAGATTTGTAGTCATAGTATTAAAGTTTTGTGAGCCATCTGGTCTTAATGATGAGAATGTTCACTGAATAACTCACAAAAAAGAAAAACTGTCAAACTTTAAAGACATCACAGCTATGCATTGAGTTAACGGCGTGGCAACCACAGCTAGCAATGGCTTTTGGTTAAAAAAATGGATGAAAATAAAAGGAGTGTGACTGTTCAAAAAATATGCCAGTTTTTGAGTGAACATACATCACAAAGACAGACAAACTTAACACAAAGACAGACGGACAAAGATACGAAAAGACGAGTTGACGGACGGAGAGACGGGGGGTCAAAAGGAGGGCGGGGATGACAGGGAAAAAGGTGGAATCACAAAAGGAAGAAAAAAAAAGAGCGAAGAGATGAGGGGAGAATGGCAAAGAGGAACCATGCGTGGTTCACCTTCAATCTGTCTAAAGGCCACGGCGTGCCCTGTGGGGCGAGCGCCCGAGTGCGTCCACTCTGGGCTGAACAATGGGTGCTCATAGTACTCCTCGTCGGAGTGGTAGGGGTCATCCTCGGGCACGGAAACTGAGATGGAGGGGGCGAGGAACTTGCACCTCTCCCGAGAATTTTGGAAGCGGCGGAGAGGGCCCGCCTCCTCCTCATCCCCTACATCTACGAACAAGACAGACACAAGGAGAAGAACTGCAGGGAGATTTGGACACACAGACTGAAAAAGAGAGTGTGAAAGGGAATGAAAAGGTAAAAAAAGAAAACAATACAAAATGGAAAACGGACAGAAAAATGACCATCTCAAGAGGAATTTAACAAAATAATGATGAGACTTAAAACCTTGTTTTGATTTTTGTGTCTACATATAATGCTTAGTTAAATCATTTTACACTTATTGTCAGTTTATCTGTGCCAACTCACTTTGAAAAATGGTGCTTCTTGGTTTTACTTTAAAGAAAAGGATCAAAATTAACCGAAAAACAAAATTGTGCTAGGAAAATAAGGAAACCTAACCAATGCCAAGTTATGCTACATGGCCTAAATTATTAATTAATTAATTTAGACTTGGACTAGCTAACTAGGCTAACTTCTTAACTAAACAAAAAGTCAAAAAAAATTATTTAAAGACGGACATAAAAAAAAACATAGAAACATTGTCTAATTTAAAATAGGCAACAAAACCAGAAAAGCCTCACTAAAAAGAAAAGTAAAAACAAGAAGATTGGTTGAAAGGAACAGAGATGTGACACACACCACAACAAGAAGACAATGACAAGCAACTCAAAGGTATCAAAGCTTGGAGGGGCCAGCCTTTACAGTGTCTGAGACCAACAAAAGGAACAACCTTTCAGGGAGAAAACTAATTCACTTCATATTATTATTATTATTATTATTATTAAGACAATCAACAGTAAAAGTTACAACAACATAGTTATAGCAACACGAATAATACTTCACAGTAGTATTTGTCCCAAAGCCAACTGTAACAAAACAAACCTCTTTTTCTTTTAGGTTTTAAGGATCACTTTATAACACCACCCTAATTACCTAAACTGTCTTACTGCTCTGACTGTTTAAGAAAATAAACAGCAATAGTCACCAAGGAATGCATGGTTTTATCTACGTAAACCTTTACTAAGGGTAAAGTTTTACTCCACTTTTTAACAATCGCTTAAAATAAAAGGGTTCAGTCACAAATTGTTGGTCTGTTCTCTAAATGTAACGCTGGAAAAGGTCAATCAGGAACCAACAAATTACGTTGCTGACTTTTAAATTATAAAAGACCAATTTTATAGGAATATAGCATTCTTCCATCAAAAAAAAGTCTAAAATTTAGAAATCAGGGTCTGAGATTACACCTTATTTGATGAAGAGTTTTTTTTTTTCTTTTTTTTTGGGGGGGGGGGGGGTTTTATTGTTTTTTTTTTATTTATTTTTTTATTTTTGAATCTTGCATCATACACTAAATTTTTAGTTGTTTGTTGAAATAAACCTCTAACCAGTGTGGTATATCTCAGCAAGAAGTGATAGTGCCAGTACCAGTAGAACACATTTTATTGGTATCTCACAGTTTTTTTCTGCCACTATTGTTTCTCTTGTAATGAACTAACACTGCATTAACATGCTTTTCTTAATCGTCAATGATTTTATTGTTTAACATTTTTATGTTTTTCTAGGTTGCCACTGTACAACTGGCCACCAGGACTACAGATGAAAACTAGCCTCTGGCTAATTATGTCATGTTACAAATGTACTGTTATTAATATGCACTGTCCTGCTTAATAAATAAATTACAAATTACATTAGCCATAACCAAACACATAAAAAATAAATAAATGAATAAAAAGAGACTATGACAAAAAAACAACACGATGAATACCGACAAGGAAATAAGATAGAAATCTAAAGAAACAAGTAACACAAATTTGAAGACTTTACCTAAATTGACTGTTGTATTAGTGCATGAGGAGACAGCGACATGTGTAAGTTAGAAAGAAAAGTGGATGCATATGGTAATGAAAAGAGAGCACTTGGAATAAAGAAGTGTTCATGCATGTGAAGATGTCTTCGTCTGGAATAAATGATGGCGACAATGAAGATTTGGTTACAGGTGTGTGATGGAGAGGAGGAAGCAGGATCCAAGAGGAGATGGATGAAAGGAGAAAGGAGAACATGTTGCTTTTAACAGCTTTGGTGGGTTTCTTAGCTGGGTATCAGTGTGTTATCAGTCCCTTGGAGGTGGGGTTTATCTCAACAAGAGGTGGTAGTGCCAGTACATACCAGTACATAAATACATTGGTGATTACAGAACACCAGAAGCTATAAGTTAGGGGGAAAAAAGGAAACCACGCTCATAGTTTAGGGTGAGAACAAACTTGTTTATTTCTGGCCTACCTTGTTCCAAAGGACCAAAGTGCTCAGCTGCAGGTGAGGGGGGAGGGGAAGGAGGCAAATTGGTGGTATCTTCAACTACAAAGTGGTAAAGTGAGAAGATCAGACAAGAGTGCAGTAAAGAAAATCCCATAAAACAGAAAACGTTTGACATCTAGCATAATTATTAATATATGAATTGTACATAAAAGCTAGAGCTATACCAGTGGAGCAATCCAAAATACATCAAGCCATGTAACAGGTTGTGTTTTGAGTATAAAACGATGAGTATTATTACAGCACAACTAGTTTGTCTGGCTGGTCTTGGTGTATATTTACAGGGAATGATTGTTTATCCTGTAAATATGCCGTCTTCTTGAATAATGTGTGTGTGATTCCATGATGCCATGTAGTGTGATGAACTTCTGAACTTCAGGTGTGAGAACTGCTGACTCAAAGTGGCCTAATTAGATGGCTGAATCACTGGCGAGCTGCACGGCATTTTTGCGCTGACCCTTATTGGGCCGTGCCAACCTGTATTTGTTTTGTGCATGGCTCTTACTGCGCGGCACTCACACAGCTGATTCAAGGTGCGTCTCACCTGATGGCAGCCGCTGAGTCTCCTGTTCCCCTTTCAGCACTGCCACTGCCTCTGCTGTCACTTCCTGCACAATCCTTGCCGACACTTGTTCTGACAACAGACAGTTGCATAAAAACAGAAGGTGAATTAACTGTAATTCTAAAATCTATATTTCAAGAGAGTAAATTTGATTAATTTAGGAGTATTATTTATGTTTAAGACACATAATTGTTACTTTCAGTTAATAAGAAAATGTTGTTTATAAAATAAATTTGACTTTGCATCATAGTCTTTAGAAAGACTTGAAATTGGCCTCAGCTGCAGACTGAGCTTCAGGGAGGAGCTAGGTACAAATAGGAGGTGCTTTGTGGCAGCAAGCATTTAGAAAGCTCCATGACTACCACATTAGATTCAAGGATTCCATGCATGAATGAGAGGAAAGCAATGCCATGGGTATGTTTTTTGATGAGGGAATCACATTATAGCACGATATAAAGCTCAAACAAAAGTAATAACCCACCACACACACACTTCCATATGAAGTGTATGGTTGTAAAGATAAGTGAAAAGTTAGGATCAACTTAGACTTTGGGGCCAGAATAATAATTAAAGAAGAAACACTTTTGTGCTGATTACATCATTCATTTGTTGTGGCACTGTTCAAATTTTTCTTCAGATCCTTTGCCCCAGTTTTTGGGGCTTTTGACATAAGTGCAAAGAAAATTAGCTTTTGTAGCTGTAAACACTAAATTCAGGGGGTTAGGAAAATTGAATTATATCAGATTCAGACTCAGACAAAATCAATTACAATATTTGTCTCCATTGACTGAAAGAAGCTGTTAAACCTAAATTAACAGTAACAAACACAACACTGATGTAAATAGTTAACTGCAGAACATGTATTACTGTTTTCATGAGTTTTTATTTAGAGGAAATGTGATTTTGGTCTAACAGGCTGTGCATTTATATTTATATCTGCCTATACACATGTTTAAATATTCCCCAGCAAACAGAAAGTCCTAATCAAAGCCATGATTTGAACCGCAGCAGGGCTTATAGAACTGGCTGCCTATGTGGTGTGTATTTATACATTTTTGTTTTAATGGTGCTGTTTCAGGATGTTTTTTTTTCTATTCAACATCACCCACACAACAACTGAAACAATCTGGCTGCCATGGCATACATACACTCACAATCATACACACACGCATGCACACACTTCTTCCAGGAACGCTTAATACTGCCCACTCACCAACTCAAAGCAGCCATTTCCCATTTTCAGCAGCAATGAGAAATAAATGTGCACAACTCTTTCATTCTCACAGAGAAATGTTCAAATGGTAAAAAAAAATAATACAGGTGCTGGTCATAAAATTAGAATATCATGAAAAAGTAAATTTATTTCAGTAATTCCATTTAAAAAGTGAAAC
>JAUBOC010000160.1:7662497-7678034 GCA_032275365.1 Anablepsoides cearensis | reverse complement strand
TATATATATTAGTGGAGCCGAGGTATATAAATATAAATATATATATATATATTTTTTAGAAAGTAATTTAAAGGAATAAAACAGGGATAAAGTTGTAAAAGTTTTTAACTTGCATTGTTATTTTAGATTATTTTCATTATCTAAAAAAGAAAAATAATCTATTTTATTATTATAATTCTTAGTTGTTTGCTCTCATTCTTAGCAATTATTTGACTCGGAGTCTCATAGCATCACAAGCACATTCATATTAGTGCAGTCTCACTGTAAACAGAAGCAAAGATGAGCTCAGAGGGGGTTTTATTCTGGAAGATAGTGGTACCTGAGAAGTGTGTGACTGTTTGTGTAGAAGCAATTTGTCTTTTAGCTCTACAGTCCACAGAGATCTAGAGACTGAGGGAAAGCCAAATGGTGAAAACAGGAGTCAATAACTGCAGCCTGTGTGCAAGCCAACACTACAATGAGCAGTATCCAGTGCATTCACATTTCACCCAAAGCAAATGATTACACACTGTTCAAAAACAATTCAGCTGAATTTAGATGTTTGTAATAAAAAATATAGAATGGTGATAGCTTAATATGTGGAAAAACTGAGAGCAAATATGTCCATATGTTTTGTTAATAAGATTTTTTGCACATGTAAATGTAAAAAAAGTATATTTAGTTAATAATAAGTATATGTACTTTTCATATATACATGTCCTCTATAAAAGCAAAGCCATTAAAATCACTTTCACACCTTCTGCAATGATTAAAAGGTAAATGACTAATGAGAACAGCATTTACCTATTTGAGAGAGAAACCAATGGAAATTAGAATGTTATTAGTTGTTAATTAGCTAGAGGCACTGTATAAGTGTGGTGTATGAGAAAATTATTAGTATTCAACAGATATAGAATCATAAAAATTTGCATTTTGCTTTTAGACTCTATTCTAATGATGCAAGAAGTCAGCATACCTTAGGAAGTCTGTGAATATGTCTGTCGGATGTTATGTGAAAGATGTTAAAATACAACATTTCAATTGTGTTAATGCTAAATGGTTATTACCATAAGTGAGTTTAATCCTTTAGAAAGTATGAATATCTATTCAAATACTTCCTTCTCCATTTCACATTCTGAATAATCTTTGTTGTAATCTTCTGACTTCTTTTTAAATCCTGCTAACAGAAGGTAAACCACAACCAAACTGATTAACCTTAAATGTTAAGCTGCCTCCTTGTGTTGGAGTTGTTACAATGTCTGAGGCATCTTGTGCTTTTTTGTTTCTTCCTGATCCACATCATCCTACATAAACCTGTGCAAAGAGCCTCCAGGGACTGACGCTTTCTCTTCCTTGTGAGCACAAACAGTTTTGTTGAACTCAAACACTCTTTCTTCACAAACCTTTGTGTTTTCCTATCAAATGTTTATCAAAATTGCCTTTAATCTTGGTTCTTTTAGATAGATTCACCTAACAGCAGTAGGCGCACAGGGATTTTTTTTCCTTTTTTTTTGTATATTGTTTTTGCATTTTGAAGAAATGTAAAGAAAATCCTTCTGCAAAAAAGAAAAACTATATTTTGAAAAGCCAGGAGACCTCGACTAAGACACTGAAAAAACTATAGCAGATCAAAACTTGACCACAGTTTACTAAAATAAACCACATTTACTGTGGCATGACCATCATCTTTACAATGTAGTGAAAAATACAGTTTTAAGTTAAGCCCTTCTGACTGTAAAAAAAACAGTACCTATATTTTGGTGTTCAAAAACTACCATCCACTATTTAATTAGAAAAATAATCAAGTAAAACAATGCTTCATGTCTAGGGTTAATGAAGCTTTGGATGACTAAAGCCTGAAAAGCAGATCAAGGAGAACAAAAAGTCAGACTCAGATAACACTGCACCTCAAAGGACGCTTTACAGAATTGTTTGTTTTTTATTATTGTTATTAATGAGAACAAAGACTGTAAATCGCATGGTCCTTTCACTATCAGCAATGTTACCTGTTGCTTAGTTTCTCTTCTAAAGCTTCATTTCCAATATTGGAAACGCTATAAAGTGAAGAGCTGGCAGTGCTGTCCATGGTGCTGTGTCTGTGTGCTGTCTGTCTGGTGATGAAGGTCACTTTGAGAGTTGGCTGATTCCCAGACCCAGTAAGATCACTGTGACTGGTGCCCAGAACAAGGCTGTGACTGGTGCCTTATGGGAAAGTGTTGTCTGTCTTCCTGAAGACCAGATGAGCTGTGCATAATCAGTTTACAGTGAGATCTGCACGTGTATGGATACACCCGAGAAAACAGAACCACTTATACACTTAAAGCCTCGACACAAAATGAATGGGGACATTTTCATAATGGCTGATTAGGAGAAACTATTCTTGGCTATTATTGTGAAACAAAACAGTGGGGCTACAGCCAACAAGCAAACCTTGCAGTTGCCTTTGCACTCTAAAAGAAAACTCACACTGTTTAAAGCTACTGGCATAAAAATAGAGAAGTGAATATACGGAAAGCAGACTTAAGAAGGCTGTTTACAGAAGTGGAAAGTAATAGTCTGTTTAGAAAATAAACGAAAGGTTTGATTGAAGAGAAAGAAAAAAGAACCTGTACATTGTTCGGATAATGAAAATATAAAAGATATGTATGTGGGGCAATGCAGCAAGCAGCAGGTCAGTTGTAACTGGCAAGGAGCCTGTGGCACTTTGCCAGAGGGCCCCTGTTTAATACTGAAGCTGTAGGTATTCTCTCAGTCACAATGATTATTGGAAGACAGGCGGCTGAGCATAACTGCACTGAGACATTTAGGATAATTAAGATGCAATCCCCTAAACAAAAAAAAAAAAAAGTGAGGCAAAATTATTTACTGTTTATTTTACAAAGCTATGCTAAAACACGGTGGACAGATATGTTGGTAACTCTAAAAACACTCTTAATCCATGCAATATAGTCTTGTTTCAAATTAGTGTTTGACCTTAATTAGTATCATATGTGCCTTTAAGCTTGTCATCAGCCATTCAGTCTGCTTGAAGGGAGACATCTCACTGGGTAGCTTGGTATTATGTTGTGCACTATACTGAACATGGAGTAGAGAAAACAAAGACTAGAGATGTCTGATGAGCTGAAATATAAATAAATAAATAAATAAATAAATAAATAAATAAATAAATAAATAAATAAATAAATAAATAAATTGGAATATGCATGTTAAAGGTGAAGGCTACAGTATAAGACCGTCTTCAAGCAGCTTCATGCTCCTGTGACCACAGTTGTCAATGTTATTAAAAATATATATGGTTTGTGGGTCTGTAGCAAACTTCCCAGGGTGTGGATGCAGGAGGAAATGCAACCCCAGGTTTGTCAGACAGATAAAAAGAACCAAAACTATTCCAGTGCATTCTCACTCCCAACTCGCAACGTGTTGACGCTTGGTCCAGGTTCCCTCTGCGTCCGGATTTGACTCGTCAGGCAACCCCCTCGCATCAATGCTTGATGAGATGAGAACAAGGAGGAGGAGCCTGTTGTCATATTTTTGAAAAGTTTAACCAGTCACCCTGATCCCTGATATTAACAGGGACCCAAACCCAAAGACCCTATGTGGTGCGTCACTGGTGTGAGAGGGTTACCCGACAGGTCAAACCCGGACGAAGAGGGAACCTGGACCAAGCGTCAATATGTAAAGAGTTGGGAGTGAGAATGTGTTGAAAATTCAAGCTAAGCTCTGAGGTCAAGGTGCATCACTTTCTGACCATCTGTCACATGTTGTATCATGGACGAAGACCCAGGAAAGTCTCCACTATAAAACACACAAAATCCAGACAACGATTAAAAAAGTACTATAACAAAGCCCAAAAGTTTCTGACATTTTGTCTAGAGTTACATCAATTGTGTTTTTTATGAAAAATATATATTGTCAGGGTACCAAGAGACATATTTGCATCTGTGTGCGAGTGTCCTAAAAGCTGAAAATAATAATATGCTACATGAAAGGAAAGGCAAAATGGTACTATGAGGTCTTTATGCACTTCACATTCGCACAGTCATGCATTTATACTGTTGAGAGCCCAAAATACTCATCTGCACAATTGATGAGGTTATGGCTATTCACTGAAGAACACATTTCACCCAGCGTGGCAGGATTCATGTTAAAACAACAGAGCTGCTGTCAATGGAAGATATACTGCAGACACAGCATTAACAATTGAGCCTAGACAAAACACACACACACTCACACATACTGATGCGTCATCATCTTCAGAAAAATGATTGTTGCATTAAAACAGCAGTGATCTGTCCATTATAGAGAAAAGGTAAACATGGTCTATTATAATTATTGTTTAAAATAATAATAATTCTGTCAGAAAAACATTAAACATTTTAAGAATTGCTTTATTTTTGTGCACTTTTTCCTAAAAATACTCAAACTGTTTGGTTTCTTGTAACTGTTATTGTGCTACTTTGTATTGTTTAGAGTTTTTTATAAACTGACATAAATTATCTTGGCTATCAGTGGACCGAACGCTAATTACAGGCTGTTCTTGCATAACAACTCTTCAAATATAATTACAGCAATTAGTAAAGCAAAATAAAATGGCGGCATCGTGTAGCCTTCAGACGCTTCCTGAAAACGTCCTTGCATATACAAGTAGTTCATTCTCAGCAGGTTGGAAGCTATTTTTTGATATGCTTGCAGAGTTGACACACAATGTGTCCATTGTGTGGAGATGGAGTTAGACTGATAAACTGTGAACACATCAGCCATGAAACCTCCTGCCAGACAATGTAACCACCAAGCTAATTAAGCAGTCCATTTATCTTCTCCACAGTTCGTACCTGCTTTTCTTTCTTCTTAAGTTGAATTTCTTAGCACTTCAAAAATTGTCCTCCCACCTCTTTTTTTTTTCCCTCATCCTCACCTACCTCCACCTCCTACCACTAATGTTCCTCCTACTCACTCCTCCACCTTTTATCAGGCTTCGGCACTCTCATAACAGTGCTCTCTATTGCCTCGTCTCCCTCCTACGAACCGAGCACTTTACATGCCGCCATCTCACGATGTGTGTGTGTGTGTGTGTGTGTGTGTGTGTGTGTGTGAGTGCGAGTCACACAGATGCTGCATTGCAGGCCTGTCCTCTGAGGGCCATATCACTGTAGGAGCCAGCGAGGCTGGGGATCCAAGTTCTTGTGCCTCCAAGTGTGACTGTGTGTGTGTGCGCTATGTTCAAACATGACTTTCATGATGAATGTTTAAAGATGCAGGCTTACTGATGTCTAGTGGCATGTAATAGCCTGAAAGAAAGGTCACGTTAGGAAAAAAATAGTTTGACATTTTGATAAATATACTTACTGCTATTTTTTTGTTGTTGTTTTGTTTTTTTTTTAGTTATGAAAGTTTAAGACCATTCTTGTGCATGTACAGTGCAAGCCAGCAGAGGGCCTGATTAGCTTAGCATGCATAAATAAACATAACTTTAAAAAAATATGATATGTGCTTTGACCAGGTATGCAGTTCTATAGAAGTTCAAATTAGTTTTTTTTTCTTGAAAATAAAATATTAGCAAATGAATGAGAAGAAATGAGCCTATTAACAGGTTCATTTCACACTGACTGAAATGTGTATATATTAAAATTGTTATATCAGCTGTGAGATGCTGTTAAAGATGACTAATATATAAGCTCCCAGTAGAGAAATGTGGGTTTAATGTAAAATGCTCCTTTAAAAGCTTTACATTACACTACAAAAACTGTCTTTCTAACCAAGTTTTAAAATCTCATATCCAGCCAAAAAAATCTATTTGATCTTGTTGTGAGACTAATTTACTAAACAAGAACTGATTGTGTCAGAATATTAATCTTGTTTTCAGAATAAGTTTATTTGTCTTGTTAGTGTCAAGACTTGTACTTTGTTTTATGTATTTCTGGTCAGTCTTTCCTCTGTTCAGTTTCAGCTTTGCTCCTGCTTCTGTTTCTGCCACACCCACCTGCACCTGATTGTCCCTGCACAGGTGTCAGTAGTTTAAGTTCATTAGTTTCTCTTTAGAGAGAGAGAGAGAGAGAGAGAGAGAGAGAGATTTGTTTGCTGCCATGACAGCTTTTTTGTTTTGAGTGAATAAACTTCCAGTTTAAGTTCCTACTTCTCGCCTCTGTCTGCACCCTGGGTCCAACCTTTAAATACTATCCACCACACGTGACAGTTAGCTTGAAAATTTGACTCAAATTAAGTCAAATATGTGACATATAACAAGACAAATAAACTTATACATTCTGAAAACAAGATTAATATTTTTACACAATTAGTTCTTTTTTAGTAAATCAGTCTCAAAACAAGATCAAAAAGACTTTTTGGCTGGATATAAGGTTTTAAAACTTGGTTAGAAAGACAGTTTTTGCAGTGTAAATATGTTTGAGTATTGACATAAAGGGATAAAGTGGATAAATATACAATATTTAGGTTTCTAAGCAGCATTAAGTGTACTGAATTAGCCAGTAATGTGTGAGCATTGTGTCTTGGACGTATGCTGCAATACTCATGAGTGTATTTTAAAGGGTTAATTCAGTCAACTTCATGATGTTAATATTTATCAATAAAAGGATAGTAGATGCACACATATATCCTCTAAAGAATGTTTTACATAATTTGCTAAGACTTATTTCTAATCTTCATTAGACCATATTATATTGTTTTTATAAAGATTTAGTTTATTTTGTTGGGTTTAAAGCCAGCCCTGTGACTATATCCCTCATAAATTTCCATTAAAAGAGCAGAAAAACAAACATCTGTTGACCTTCATGCAGACTCTCTCCTTCCCATCCGTAACCAACCTGAATACCTGGAACAGTTTTTTCTACAAATGACGAAAACAGAGGCAGCCATGAAAGCGTGACTGTCTTTCTGTGGTTCTTGGTGTTGATTGTCTCACTAAAGCAGCTCTCCTCTTCCCACTCAGTACCCGCTTCCCACTCATTGCTCCTAGCAGCCTGCACTCGCATGTACATCCACCCACACAGCTATTTCATCTGTGGAGGTAGCAGCCATTCTCTCTGTCGCTCTTTTTCTCTCACTGTAAATGTTACTTTTTCCTCTCACCAACAGACAGTCGTCACATCTCAAAAGGCTGGGAGACAGATAAATGTGCGTCTCGGTAGGATTAGTTTGATGCCATATAGGGTTTTTGGCTGGTTATGACTTTCTAAATCTGATGCACAATATGCACATTGCTGGCAGGATGATGTGAGGCTCTTTTTTTTTTTTTTTTACTTTATCGTACTGCCAGAAATTTCAATGTGAAATAGTCACATGGGGGATTTTTAAAATATCCACTTGCTATAATGTATTGTGAACAGAAATAAAAAACTAAAGTGATGGTGTCTTTACCTCGTAAGTGGTCTGGGACTTTAGATGAGCTGTCTATCCAGATCCAAAAGAATCTGAACTCTCCACACAAATCACAAGTTAAACCTGTTAAGAAAAAGAAAGACACTTCAATGGAAGTTTACAAAAAACATGTTTGTCAATTTTTCTGATTTCTATCCTTTTGGAACAGTAAGAAATCACATTTTTAATGATTTTGTAATAGTAAAAGGAATGTTACAAATAATGATAATTATAGCAGCATTTCCTTTTTTTTGAGAGCTTAACCAACCACCATCAGCGCCATAAAAATATATTCAAACCATGTGGATCCTAAAATATTACAAATAACCCCAAGTAACCCCACAAATGACACACACACAGACATATCTGTGAATCTATCAACCACTCTACAGACACTGATCAAAAATCACAGAATTAATTTCATGCTTTGTTTATTTTCTTAAACATTGATGCATAACATTGTCTTCCCTAGAAATGGATTTATTAAGACTGAGCTGTCTGTTGTAACAAAGATATAAGCTCCCAAAGCCTCTGTTTGATAAACTAAAATCCTAATGATATTTAAAATCTGACCACAACCGTCTCCAAAACATTTAAAGTTTAGAATTTTGAATAGCTGATCAGTTAATCAGCTTCATGCTTGTATTGTTCGTGCTGTAAAAAGAAACATGACACATCTGAGTAGTTTTTCAAATTACAGCCTTCTAATTATGAATGTGTCTGCATTTTGTCATTTTACACTCATTGGGACTGTTTTGGCATTAGTGAAATTAGCTGGATGTGCCTGGGATGGTACAAGTAGTTTTAAGGACATCACACCTAAATATTCTCAGCAGAACCCTTTTAGTATGCAACCACGGGTTGTATAGATTATTCTGGTTTTCTCCTTTAGTTCAAAAACATGTATGCTAAGTTGATTGGACATTCTAAAATACCCTCCCACTCTCGCATCCGGTAGAGGAAGAAGAAAATCAGTGTGCTGTATGTTGCATCATCAAAAAAAACAAAAAAATAAATAAAGAAGCACATGTTGCTTTGCCAGTCAGGGAGTGCAGTAATGTCTCCACCGTTAATAAAACCTGGTGCCAGTCCAGTATGGCCGCCCAGAAGACACATTTGACTGTTTGTTTCTGTTCATCATGGATGTAGAACTTCTTCTGTGTTTTTTTGGGAGAAAGTTTATAACTCTGTGCATGTCAGTACTTCCATGCCGAATAAAAGCCTGGTGAATTAATTGTCTGTCATGATCTGATAAATTAGTTTTGCATGTATCATGTAAATGATACGTTTGGATAATCTACTGAATACATTCAGTCCGATCAAAAATGCATGGCCTGGTGACCCGTTCAGTGTACCTGTGAGGTGTGAGTGTGAATGCATGTGTGTGTGAAAGAAAGTATAGAATTACTCACACAGGCACTTGTCCAAACATTTCATTCATCCTTCTGTCTAATTCACATCCCATTATCAAAGCCGCATGCATAAATAGAACATTTGTTATTGTTGTTTTGAGTCTCCTCCTTCAATCTGTGGGTCTTGCTCTGATGTGGGAGATTTTTCATTCTGTATCTAATCTGCCTTTGAGAGGCTCTTCATGACTCATTATGGTCACACAAAATCAACACTGCTTCAGTTTACTTTGATTCCTACAAAGAAAACTAGACACGTTGTTTTTGTGTGTTTTTGTCATTTTAAAAGGATAAGGCTAATTACTTTTTTCATGTTTTTTTTTCTCAAGTTTGAGGTGTAGAATATGAAAGAAATCTTACAGGCAAAATCATGTTTATTTCATTTCACTTTTAGATTTATTACTGAAAAAAATTCCATTGCAATTAAAGCCGTTCACTGTTTTTTATTTGACACATTAGTCATTAAACATATAATTAATATTTGCTTTGTTCATTAAACATGCTCTGTTCTTTTTCTCTCTTGCTCAATCAGAATTCTAAAAAAGCTGTTTATTAAGCGAATTAAGCTTTGTTTTTAAAAACTTATGTAATCATTTTTTTTGTAGCTACTCCTAATAAAAGTTCAAACTGATGAACTTGTGATTTCATAACTTCATGAGCCAATATCTACATTTCACATCTACAAAACTGCATTTTCTCAGCAACTGATAATTCCTGCACAAATAATTAATCCACTCTTACCTGTACTGATATCCACCACTATCAGTAAGTCAGAGATATTATAGAATGTACTTTGTGTTATATCTTTATTAGAATGGAGTGTACATGCTGATGAGAAGTGATGAGTGAATCAGCAGAGCCAAGAGCCTTTTCTTCACCATATTAGCAGATGTGTCTTAATATTCTCATATCACACTGAATAAAGAAGGACTTCTGGGGAAAGTCAGATATGGTTAGACAAGTGGGATGCTACTAGAGTTAATTACAAAATGTGTGACAGAGGATTAAAACTGCAGAAAACCGCTGCACTTTTTAACAAAAATATTAAAAAATAATCATCTGAAGATTAAACTTTGTTTAGATCACTGACAATACCTAAAACGTGAAGCTCTAAAACCTATAAGTTAGCAAAAAGTTATGTGTTACTGATGTTCTACATTTTCCAAATAAGTAAATTTATTTTATTTTTTATTTATTTAACCTTTATTTCAACAGGCAAACCATTAAGAACAGTCTCTTATTTACAATGTTGACCTGAATTCGAAAGGGTTTTGATTTGTGAGACAACACACCTCAGATGGGAGGTCATTATATTATGATACTGTATCCATGGCGCCATTACTTTTGTGTGTTTTTATTTTATTTGACATTCAAATAGTAAGACACATCAGTCAAATTTTCTAAAAATAAAACTACCTTGTATTGTATAGCCAGGAAAGAACAAGTGCATTTGCATAAATATATATTTTAAAAGAGTTTTAAGATGTTCATAACCAGTAAAAGGTGATCACATACCTTATTTTTATTTATGAAAAAGAAAAACAATGTAGTCAATAATATGATTTGCTGGAATGTGAAATGGTTCAGCCTTCATTTCTGGCTCAGTTAGTTTCTGTTTAATCAGTCAGTCTGTTTTGTCAAATTCTTCTGCAAAAAACAAAACAAAAAAGAAATGAAACATCTCTAAAGCCCTCTTAAATAACATCTCAATATATTCTTATAGATTATATTTTAAAATGAGGATTGAATAACAAATTTGATTTTAAGAATTTAAAATTTATATTAGATTTACTTTTTCTGTTTTTTTTTCCTTACATCCAGCTTTCTGAGGCCCTCCTAGCGTCCCTGGCGGCCCCACTTTGAAAAACACTGTCCTTGAATTCAACTGTCCATATGCAAGTGTAAATGGTACATCAATTTCTGTAAACATTATTTAAGTTACAAAGTTTTTAGGGTTTATAAATTTAACATATTCTGTGTCTAAACTGTGATTTACCATACCTAACACAAGTGTCTAAATGTGTCTCCAGGTTCCAACCGCGCAGAACAACGTTTGTACCTCCTCTGCGATAGGACAGCATGCTTACGATTTTGACGTCAGCAAAATGCTGCCTGTGGACTGGCTCTTGGATTGATTGATTGACAGAGGAAAGGTGTTACTTGTGCCTCCTGAACCTGGCAAGTGGCGATCTTGGGAAAGGCAGAACTTGCAAACACTTTCTGGAGAGAGGTGAAGGAGACGAAGCCGAGCAGATAGCCCAAGTGGTTTTTAACAAACTGGCCGCCCACAGTTACAGAAGCACTTATAAACAGCATCGCAACAATAAATAAATAAATAAATAAATAAATAAATAAATAAATAAATAAATAAATAAATAAAAACTAAATGGTAAAACCACAACAGCAAGTGGACGGTCTGCCCATAATCACGCACACACAGTGAGGGAAACACACACCTGAGCAGAACTGAACAGACCTATACCAGAGTAGAACCATGCTCATGCAGAAGGGGAGGTAACTGGAGCCATAAGCAGCGAAAAGTTTAAAATCATGTTCTTATTTTGATGTGAAAACGGTTTCCTGTCTTACGTGTTTTTGCTTCCCGTCACCAGTCGGTCCTGTACACAGAATGCATCGCTTCATTTCTCTGATACAATCATTCCCAACCAGAGGTATGTGTACCCCTTGGGGTACACAAGCATATTACAGGGGGTACATGGAAAAATTTCCAGGTCTGTAAAAAAACTAAATAAAAATAGGACTGAGATATGTAGGGCCCTATGATTTCCGCAATACAGAAATTGCAGACAGAATCACGTAATTAAGACAAAACGGAATCATGTATAAGACGCAGAATCACACGGAATTTGCTCATTTGGATGAGTTTCTAACATATTTTCAACAACACAATGTGTTTTGAACTTATTTGCTGCACCTGCCATTACCTGGTTTATTTATTTAATTATTCACTTTCAAGGCAATGTTTTTATCTTTTTGTTTAATTTGAGTTGAAAAAAATTAAATCCCTGAGAATTAAACATTCTAGGGGGCTAAATAAATATTTTTCATTTAATAATCAGTTGTACATTATAGTTTTGGAGAACCATCATTACGTTTGACTGAAGGGGTACTAGTGGTAAGACAAAATGGTTCAGGGGGTCCACAAGTCTAAAGCTGTTGAGAACCACTGCTCTAGTAAACAGTTTAAATTACTAATATATTGAATGGTTTCTTAACAAAGCCCTACCATAAAAAGTAGAGTGACGTGCCTCTAGTTAGCAGTATTATGCAAGAGTGGCTCATGTTATGGCTGGAAGGTACTCTGGTGGGACTCAATTTTGCGCCTTAGAATTAGCTTCTGCTAAGTTTTATTGAACGCAGACATTTTAGAACTTGTGCAACTAACTTTTGGATTAGCCCTGCCCACCACTGGCCTTTACCATTTTTACAAAAGATATTTCAAATCAGATCATTACTTAATTCAAACTGAACTTTAGAAAAATATCTAAAGTCCACTGTAAAAATGATGTGTTATATTTACCAAAAGTTGTTTGTGCAGAAGAGGTTTATGTAGAGCAATCACAGTTCTTATCCTTATTCTCCAGAGTCAAGATGCTGTTTTTTTATTTTTCATGGAAACTTGCATCTTTAACACAAACACAGCCTGAATATCTGATCTTGCAAACACACACACACACACTGATTAAGCACAAACACACACTGTAAAAGTGCTTTGATCTGCCTCCTGAGACTGCACATCCAGCACTCACCTGTCAGCCTACATTTAGTCGGTGGAAGTCGTGTGCATGTGTGTGTGTGTGTAGGTGTGTGTGTGTTCTAAGCTTTTTGAAAGTGCAAGCCACGCATGTGCTGCAACTAAACCGATGTAAGGTGTTAAAATGTTGCTGATTAGTCAAGGATTAAAAAAAGAAAAAGATTTCAAGGTTTCTGAATCTTAAGAAAAACTTGCTGCTACAAAGTTTGACTTTGAGTCTTATGGTTGAGTAAAGTTTTAATATTTAATGCCTGTGAGTGCTGCAGAGTTATGGCCCATATGATGCTGCTGTGTAAGGACATCTATTTTGGATCTGGCTGCAGATAGACCTTCATACCATGAAGGATTCTAGGGGGCACAGGTTTGTTCAGATGGTCATCAGCACTTTAATCCTGAGAGCTCTGAATGACTTTTAGAGAGGTTTCTATAAAATTTAGTTTTTCACAAATCCTGTTTTGTTGACCTGTTAACCTTTCCTAAAAAGCTTGACATTTTAGGATTTCTTTCTTTCTTTTTTTTTTTTTTTTTTGTAAAATATTGTTCCAGACAGTAGAAGAATTGTCAGTCATGTTTGTTCAACATATTGATTTTCCCTTCAGGATGAACTGATGTGGCATTTTATTTGGCGCCATATCAAGGTTAGCTTTAGAAGTTTGTCAAACCTTGGTGTATGTGAAAAAAAAAGTTTAGATGTAGGTTTTATTGGCAATAACGTTTAAAAACGTATATAAAAATGAGTGCCAACAGGCTAAAAATGCATGTTTGTGGTGTCCTT
This sequence comes from Anablepsoides cearensis, assembly GCA_032275365.1. NCBI lineage: Eukaryota > Metazoa > Chordata > Actinopteri > Cyprinodontiformes > Rivulidae > Anablepsoides > Anablepsoides cearensis. Next base: position 7,664,722 of record JAUBOC010000160.1, on the reverse strand, counting down.
GCAAAACACTAACAGGATTATTCATCTTTGATAGGCGCTAATGTGTTAGCAATAAATGTTTTTACAAGAAATACAACTGTGCATTGAACTATACATTCCCTCCATTTATTTTAAACTACTATGACTTCTCCATATGACAGCTTCCAGAAAGCATTAATGAAGGTAATTGTTCTTTCTATGAAAAATCTGTGCTATCTCATCAAATTTATCCAGAGGTTAAGCTGGGCAATTGTTCTTCTCTACTGGCCTCACATTTATCATCTCTCCTCTGATTAACCTACTTTTAGAAACACGGTGTGGAGAACATCAGCCGAGGTGTTACGGTGTCTGCAGACATTCGAAAAAAAGTTTCTATTGACCAAATTCAATACTGATGATGTACAGCACTGATTTACTAAAACCAGCCTTCTTCATCTGAGCAGTACGGCTTATAGGTACATTAGAAGTGTAAAATGTCAGGTTCTTGAACAAATCTTATGCTTAAAAAAGAAGCTTTAACACAACAAATGTCAGCGTGTTGAAACCTAAAGCTCAGCTCCTCTCAGTCTGTCAGTTAATGAAAGCTCTTTGATGACACTTTGCTCCCTGGATTTGAAGAATTAACAGCATACATTCAGCACCATCAAAAGGAAGTTAAAAAAGTGTTAAAGTACGGTATTAAAAGGCAAATATTTGTGATTAAAACTGTATTTTTTCAAGCGTGTGGATTATTGTTGGGCGCCCTGACAACAAAATGCTACAGAAGACAAAGTGGAAAGCAAGTCTGATGGCTGGATGAAGTTAAAATGAAGCAATGGATAGAGGGACGAAAAGATGCAGAAGAGAGAAAAGAAAAGAAAATAAACAAGTCAACCCTAAGAAATGCGAAGAGTCTGCGACATTACATCACTGCTGCAGTGGCCGAAAACATAAAAATATTTTTGTAAGTCCGCAGACACAACCAGTGAGTAATATTTATTTCTCTTTATTGCTTTGATTTTATGGGGAAAAACATCAATCAATCATATATTTAATTGTAATTTCTAAACAACACAGAAAGCATCAGTTAATCTACATCACAAAAACATTTTTTAACATTGCTTTCATGTCACTCCAGTCCATCTGTTTGTTGCTGTATTATCTGGATCTTTAAATTTGCAAAGATAAAAAAATGTAACTATGCCATTAATTTAAAAGCCTACTTCTATCATTCAAAAAAAAAAACAAAAGCCACCACCTGAAAGTGAATTTAAAGAAATTAAAACTCAAACTAATATAATCTCAAAACATTGTCCACTTCTCAGAGTTAACTTGTGAGTGATGTTAGCTTGAGTTAAAGTAAAGTATCAATTTGCTCTATTCCAATGACTTTGCAACATTATTTTCTTTAATCACCAAAAAGGAGAAGTTTTTGCCTTTTCTTACATATGTCCTAGTTTTGCTGCTCATTTCACCAAAAGCTTTCATTTGAGTAAAATAAAACACTTTAGACGTTTCAGGAAGCCCTTACTGCGATTCTTTTTGGCAGCTAGATTTGCTTTTTCCTTTTTGCTCTCTTCCTTTTTATCCTGATGTTTGTCCTTTATCTCCTATCAGACCTGACCTCCAGAACCCACCTGTTCCTCATCTGATTCTTCACCTAGCAGTAAATCTCGCCTTATTGCCGTACTGATGCCGTCACAAGTCACATCGCTCCTGCCCTCTATATCTTAATAACAATGAAGATAAAAATCAATACAAAACTGCAGCGCACCGAGTTCAGAATCCCTCTCCCTTTCCGGTTCAGCAACCAGCATGCTTGATGAAGGGTGAGGAGCAGAGAGGTGAGAGAGGAGGTTAAACAAAAAGGAGAAGGTCAAGCAGACCTGCTGGGAAATGCCACTAACATTTTCCTTCATGACGACAGCAGGGGAAGGAAGTCAGGGGGAAGGCGTACACACGACAGATGCTCAGGATTGTGTTTGCATTTACACAGTGTTGTCCTAATCAGGTGAAATAAGGTGAAAGCTGCTGCCCGACACAGGCTCAAGCTAAATGATCTAAATGGTCAGCCCATTCTCACTCCCAACCCGTCACATACTGACGCTTTTCCAAGGTTCCCTCTGCGTCCGTTTTTGACGCGTTGGGTGCCCCCTTCGCGTCAGTTATTGACGAGTTGGGGCGGAATCAGTTGTCATAATTTCAGAAAGTGTATAAAATGCACAAATCTAACCGTCCCAAAGCCTAAAATTACCTTTATTCGCTTT
>JAUBOC010000160.1:7588622-7604658 GCA_032275365.1 Anablepsoides cearensis | reverse complement strand
GCTAGCAGCCTCACACCAAAGACCTAGTTGATGTCATCATTTACCCAGAATGCTTTGTGTGTAAATAAAATGGCCCCTCCCGTGTAATATTTTTTTAAACTTTTAGTTTAAAAATTATAAAAACTAAACATCCTACAGTATTTTTACAGTCTTTATTTTACAGCTAAAACATATGTTTATCAAATAAAGTCTCATGTTACAACTAATCAGGGATCCCTTTAACAATTTAAGATGTCTATTTCCAAACAAACAAAAAAAAAAAAAAAAATCAAATATCATTATATACTTCCATAACTGGAAAGAAAAAGCCCCAAAACCCTCCAACATTTGCAAAAGTTCCCACAGTCAGAACCTGAACTAACCACAACAGCGTGAGGCCAGGTGGGGAAATCCCACACCCGACCACCTCTCTCACTCTATGGAAACAGAGAGGAGTTTACCTTTTCTGCCATCAAGAAGTCATAGCGCAGAGCCTCTCTAGTGCAGATGGCCCCCAGGAGAAAGACAAAGACCAGATACAGGAACCACCTGTGGGTCACCAACAGTTCGCCACACAAAGTTACAAACAGCTGCTCCTTTCTCGCTAAGAATAGTAGAAACTTTACAGGACGTCTAAATGTTCAGTGAAGAGGTGGAATGATTGGCTCAAAACGTGGGTTTGTTTTTCCCTCTCTGCTGAAACTGAAACAAGATGACCTTTGGAAAAAGATACCCTGGTGCATGATGAAATCAAAATGTACCCTTTGCTTATATGTGGTTGTTTTCTGGCATTTTTTAACTATGTAATGTGTTTGTATCTAACTCGACTGTGGCGTGTGCACTCGGGGTGGATTTGGGTGCTGTCGTACGAGGTGAAGACAGCTGCCAGCGTTCCCACGGGGATGTTGTGCTCCGGCCGCTGCAGATCTGAGCTCATGTTGAAGCCTGCCATGACCCCTACACACAAACCACATGTTACAGATTCAGCACTAAGTGTAGTTTTACACAGGGAATATGTAGCTGTAAAAAAAACACACAAAAGGTTGCTGACGTATTTCACTCCTTACCTGTCGCAGCAGGGAAGAAGACCCCAAACACCGTGAAGAAGTTTTCTCCGGAGCTGTAATCTGGTATTGTGTTACTGGTGAGCAGCTCGGCCGAATAACCCATGAAACCGTGCTCTGAGAGAAGAGAACACACAAAGTAGCTACAGATATGATTAAAAAAAATTAGCAGCATTTTGGAATGAATGAATTATCACAAAACAAGACTATTTAGGAGTGTGACAAAGTCAAAACTTTACATATAAAATAATGTTTTATTGTATACTATGAGAATTAAGATCAGCTGGCGATACAAACACCCGACACATCTGGGATCATCCTTGGAAAAATCTTCAGAACCAAACACCTGGAAGTAGATGTAAACACAGGGCCGATTCCAGCTACAACTGGAAACACTCAAACTTTTTTTCCTTTTACTTATAAAGCCATACTTTTACATATGAAGTCATCTTGAAAAAATAGATATTATATGCAGAGTTGGCTAGTAACAAGTTTCATTTACTCAGTTACATTTAATTAAATAACTTTTTGAAAAATATCTATTTTTAGGAGTATTCTTAATTTCCTTACTTACTATTCGTACTTTTTACTTTTACTTGAGTAATTTTATAATGGAGTATCTCTACTCTTGAGTAAAATTTTTGGATACTCCACCTACTGTGAGTAACTTTACTAAATAAAGAATGAGCTTGTTTTCACCATAAAAATCACCAGATACCTAAACACCTGCAGTTTGTTTGTTTTTCAAATCTGTTTCTTTCAATATAAAATTTATGAAATTAAGTTATTTTGTAATTATGTTATTTAAATGAATTATTTTCATTTAGATCTTTAAAATACCAAAATTTCCACATAGCTTTATATTTTGGTTCATCTGATGATGTCAATTTTAGGTATTAAATGATTGTTGAGGTTGCTTGGTACTTGAGTAGCCTTTTTACCAAATAGAATAGAATAGAATAGAATAGAATAGAATAGAATAGCTACTTTTTACTTGAGTAAAAATATGTTGAAGTAGTGGTACTCTTACTTGAGTATAATTTTTGTGTACTCTACCCACCTCAGACTATATGCCGCAAGCAGTGTTTTTATATGCTAATAACAAACTAAGCTAATATGAGCTTCAACTTTCTTTAAAAAAAAACAAGTGTACACAAAGTTTGTGCTGAGTACACACATTCTCACTTTACATTCTTGACAGATTCTAGTTACTATGTGGGAAAAGGCATGTTTTTAGTTTGCAACCACGGGTTTTACAATTAGTCTCTGGTGTCAAAAACAATATATTATAGGTTCAAAAATATTTTATTACAGCTGCATAGTTCAAATAGTTCCTCACAACACAGTGCGTGGTCCAAAAAGCCTATCCACTAAAACCCCAGCGGTTACAAAATATGACATCAGGTAGTGTTACATGTTTTTTTTTTAAAGACAGGATGGGTCAGTTCGTTCTGGGTCAGTCTGTGTGAGTGAAGGTCGTTTTGCGTTGGAGGGGGGCAGCACGAAGGTCCAGTCTATATTACAACACCGGACATTTCCCCTTTGGTTATCTTGCGATGGGAAAGAATGTGTGCTCTCAGATTAATGACATGTTTATCCAAAAGGAAGTTACCACCCTTTTCAGAAGCTCTGCAGCTTCCAAGTTTTGGAGAAAGAATCAATGGGAGTGTGTGTGAGGGAGAGAGAGAGAAAGAGAGAACATGAACATGATCATTTGCACCACATGTGCAAACACTCAATTTTCAGATAAATTAGATTAAACTCAAACTTCAAATCTCTTGCTCACTTTGTAACCCGATGACATCACACTCTGTCCAAACAGCCAGGACCCAACAAATCCAGCACAGTCAAGAGTCCATGTCCACAACAAGCGCTACCCACCCAGATGACAACATCGGACTCCAACATCCAAGTAAGCTAAATGCCGCCAGCTCTCACTGTTCAGGTTTTCTCACAAGGGCTTCACATTTTTAAATTCATATTTAAACGCTTTGGTTTACAGATGTTTGTATGGGAAATCCATGATCATATGTTTATTTTTACAGGTAAAAAAAACACTGATTGTGTTTGAGGGCCATCAATTTGTCATGTCGCTGTCGGCCACACAGCAAGCTATGATGGACAGCTTCACTGGATTTTGCAGAACATTTAAATAAAGAAACATAAATAGGAAGATGAGATCTCTCTTCTGTTCATTTGGGTACATTTATCTTGTCAAAAGCAGCATAATCCCTTCTGGCAATGTCACATTTTGTTTATTGTCCAGTCATAAGTAATAAACAAGGCGCAAACATGTTTCTAATTTTAAAGAAGATGTTACAACACAAGCAGTACTTAGAGTCTAATATCTAACTTAATTAATGTGACAGGAAAAAAAACAAGCTACATAAAGCAAACTTTAACTTAATCAGTAATGTTCAAGAGCTTTGTGTATGAATGCCTCAGCTAACCAAGTATCTGAATTAGAAAATGTGATTAAAAGGTCGAAGGAGAAAAATACTGTATATGTTAAGCATCCCTCAGTTGTTTATCCTTGTATGACAACATTTATGCTCAAGGTAAAAGTTCTGTTTAACTGCATTAAAATACCACTTTGACATCTTGAAATATGCGCAGCTTCACAGGTCAGGAAGTAAAGTTTGGCTCCTTGTTGTACAAACTGGACCCGACGCTTTGACACGACCTTCGGAGCTGTTGTTTACTGATGCTGCAGAACTGATTGTAACCAAGAAGCAGGCGGATTTCTGGGAATGAGTCGACATTTGCATTTCCACTCTCCTTCACACAGAGTGTTTTTTTTTAAACACTTGATCAGTGAGAAGAAAAATAAAAGCTTTGGACCGTTGCTTTGACCTTGAAGCATCTCGGTGCTTTTAAGCTCGTGGCCACACGCAGCCAAAACATCCTCCAAATGTTAGCTGAACAAACGGATCTCAATGCATCCTTTGTGTTCTCATGAGCATTTTATCACCTGTGACTGGATCAGTGATGTGTTAAAGCAGAATTTACTCACATGTCTTCATGTTTATAATTAAGTTTGGTGCAAACATCAGAGAATTACCAAAATCAAACTCTTGAACATCATTATTTTATGATTTATACCAACTATTTCTTTATGCAAAACTTAAATCAAAATTTGTTTCATTTTAGTTTTGTTTTGTTGTATAAAAAAAAAACAAGTACAGACAGTGTAAAGCTCCTCATGGAGTCCAGCATTCCTCTGATGCAGGCTGGAATGTGTAGTCGGATTACATGAGCATCTGAGACCTCTCCTCTGTCTGAATGACCCCCCCCCCCCCTAACCAGAATAAACTGCAGTGTGTGGACTACAGGGCAGGCTGTGATTTTAGTGAGGTGGAGCACATCCCACTGGGATGATTGAAAACTATATATTATGGTTAGGATCACAGAAAGAAAACACGATGTGGCAGTCTCTGGAGAGAGAAAAAAAAAAAAGCTTCAGATCTCAGTCCCGGACATTTCTTCTTTCTCATCTTCCAAAAATGTGGGTGAGTCTGGTTAACACCCTAAACCCAAGACCCAAGGAGCCCATTACGGCTTCCTGCTCTGCAGGGAAACGGGCGAGTGTGAGGCGTGCAGGGCTGTAATTAATGTTTTTGTCTCCCTATTCGAGGTGTTAGCGGTTAACAAAATTGGTCAGAGACAACACTCTAGTGGTGTTGTTGACCACATTTAGGTGATTTACTGAATTCCACTCCCACCTCAAAAATACAGCACAATTAGGAGCTGTTGTTATTGCTCATAATGTAGCAGAAAGGACATTGTCTGACTTGGTGAATTATTTAAAGCTCTTGTTCTTTTTTTATGATAGCATCAAATTCATAAACCAGGTATGCTAGAGGCATGACTGACACTATTAGAAACACTAGAGATTAATGAGACAACAGGGCATGTTTTCCTTAAATGCAAGAAACAAAAATATGGAAACTGCATTAAGTCTAATCTAATTATAGAACATGTGTGTGTGCCGATCGGTCCTAATCAGTACTAAAACTGAAAATCAACACTTATTCAAGATTTTTTTTTTTTTTTTTTGCTACACACTAATAAAGCTAAGATATATTTTTTAATTAGCTGAACTGATACACCTCCTCTATGATACACAGTCATCTGTGACTGCATCGTTTTGCCAGTAGCTCTCCTTTTCCTTCAGGATGTTCCTCAGCATTTCGGTGAGTTTAAGCTAATCTGGACTGTTTCAGTTTGTTGTAGGGAACCTGTTGGGCCTCTGCCAAACATGAGGTCACCACAACACACACACAAAGCAGCTTTTAATTGGAAAAACCTGATGTAGCTGTTGCAGCTGGTTTTTCAAAAAAAAAAGTTCTTCAGGGCTGCAATCTGGCGTCTACCAACTGTGCTATAAAACAAAGTGGATGGTGAGAGAGCTCAGCCGGGGAACACTGGAGTCAGGATGAGGGTCTGGTTTTTTTAGCCACTTGTGGTGGCGGGGGTGGGTGGAGCTGAATATTACACAGACTTACCCCAAGTAGTCTAATTAATTTGTAGTTTAGGGGAAAGGATGTGCTCCATGTACATTTTTTGTGTGCAAATCTTTAAAAGGGAAATACAGACATCATTCATGTGACAAATGTGTTTTATAGAGTCTGACTGGAACACTTTTCTCTTCCCATTGGACAGGAAGTTGATAACAACTGGGAACAGGAAATGTGGGGAAGGTCTTCCTGCAGGCCAACAAAAGGATATAATCTTCTCAAAAAAAAAAAGAAAGAAAGAAAAAAGTCAGAGAAATGCATCAATGACTCAAACTCAGCTAAAAAATAAAATAAAATAAAAAATTACAAGTAGTATTCTACATTCTCCTTAAGAAGTGACAGAAATGTGCCGTTTTGAGTGAAAATGGCTCAACACTTACATTTCAATAAAAACACAGATTTAGGGACATAAGTGATACTGGAGCTCCACCTAGTGGCCATCAAGGCTTACCTCTTTACATTTAAAGTAAACTGAATGAGGTTTTAAAACATTTTTTTTATAACTTGATCAGAAAAAAGTCAGTCAAAAGTTGTCAATATGAACTACTTTATCATCTAAAGAGGATACAGCAAACTATTAAAAGTATTATAACTATGTTTTGTTGAGATTCATATTTGTGCAATGTCCTTGCCAGGGCTCCAAATTTATTTATATTATTTACTAGTGATCTCCCAATTGGTTCTGCCCTTTATCCAAGACATCTGTTCTGCAATCTGAATGCAATGCATTGCTCAGATTTTGAAAAACTAACTTTCCAAATAATGTGATTATTTTTTACAGTAAAAGGAGTTATGAGTGGAGGAAACTGAAGAAGCACAGCACAGGAAAAGAAATCTCAAGATAGAATGAAAGCCCATTTGCTGCAGCAGGTAACCAATTGTGGAGAATCCTACTATAATAACACATGAGTACGTCAGATGATTCAGACACATTTTTCCCAAATATTAGAAATGCTGCTGCAGACTTGTTTTTACATATTCTTTGGCAAATACTGAGTTTAAAAATAAGTCTGAGTGAATAATCATGACCCCGGTCTTACCAGGATCGAGGTGTGTGAAGGTGCCGATGACAAAGTCCAGCGTGGAGACCGCCAGCACGGCCAGCAGCAGCAGCTGGAGTCTGACAATCCACTTCACACCTGCCAGGTTGATTCCAAGCAAGGCCAGGAGCACAGCTGCTGACATGCACCGCACCGCCCACTGGCTCTGCAGACCCAGAAGCTCCGTCACCGACTCAGAGAAGCCCGTGATGTACATGGCCCCCGCCACGCACTGCAGGCAGGTGTCGACGTCAGAACAAATTAAAAGTTGTGGAAAAAAAAAAAAAACACAAGAACTGCATCAAATTTATAATCTAAACAAAGCCAACGTTTCAGCCACTCACCTGTCCAAACACATAGAGGAGGCCAACAGTGCCCCCCACCCTGCCCCCCAGCACAGTGGAGATCATGGAGTAGACCCCACCGCCTCCCACACCGCAGTGCTCGCAAACCCCGATCCCCGACATCACGGTCACTAGAGCCACCAGCACCACCATGGAGACCAGGAGCAGCCCCAGGAGCACGCCGGTGTTCCCCTGATGTAAGGAGACGTTTGGAAAAAAATTAAAAAACACTCAATTTAGCATTTATAAGATTACTTAATGCTTTCTACCAGCTTTTCTTATCAGTACAATGTGATATTTTTCTCTTATATACACACACACTATGATGTTAGTCTACATACTTAAATCATTCAAGAAGTGGGAAAAATGTTTATACTTTATATTTTTGCATATAGAAAATGTTCAGCTCCAAAGTAATGCACAAACCTGAAGTTATTTTTATTTTATAAGTCTTCTTGTTTTAAAACTTTTTATACATTTATATAATTAACGCTAACTTTAATTTGGTTTTTAGTGCCAAGTTTCATCCCCATGATGAAGATGTTTCACAGGCTGGCCAGTCTGAGTGCAGTTAAAGCTCTTAGCTGCTTGTCATTCTGCTTTACTTGTGTCTCTTTAAATCTAAGTACTAAAAAAAAAAACCTAACAGCCTGGTGAGCAGGTGTTGAAATCAGAGTCAGCAGCCACACTTAGCTACACCGTTTCCCTTCAGAAGCATAAAATTTCTGATGAGCTGCGTCTCACTCTGGATTAAAAACCTTGTCTCCTGCACGAGGAATTATATCTGAGCCTTGGAAATATAACAAAATATCACTTTGTCACAAGCTTAGTTTAAATCTGAGCCACAGGCATCAGGGCGGAAAAAACTGTAATGGTTGAAAGTGAAAATAAAATCTTTCAGTCTATATGATGCTTTTAAGCCACAATGAAAAACAAAGTGTTACATAACAGGAGGCAAATGATTAAAACAGTCACTTGTGTTTCACACTCGCACGTCTGTAAGCAGCCAGACTTGTGCACAGCATCCTCTCACACTTAGATATTATATAACTAAATAAAATTATTCTGTTGCAAGAAAAAAAAATCCGCTGTGAATTTTCTGTGCTTGAACCATTAACATCATTGAAGCCATTTTTTAAACACAGCTTTAATATTTAAAGTATTGCAATTAATCCAATGCCATGTGAGTGAGGTAAACACGGGTCTTTAGAGATATTACACACAAAAACAAAACAAAAAAAAAAACTGACCACCAGGTAGCCGGTGCGCAGGAAGAGAACCACACCAAAGATGTTGATCATGCAGGTGGTGAAAACGCCATCCCAGGTTCCAAACAGCACCGGCTCCCACACAAACAGCTGGATCTTCCACCACGGCTGGCAGGCCTGGTGAAAACCCTGCACACGCATCAAAATAACTGCATGTTTATCATTAGTGAGTCAGGCTCACTGTCAAAATGATCTGTTATTGCTTCTTATCAAAGTAGTTCATGAACCACTGGACCAAATTTAATGAAAACCATTGGATATAGATCTACAAATCAGTGGTGGACAAAATACTCAGTTTTCTTACTTGGGTCAAAGTATTGATCCTACTGGTCAAATATTACTACAATGAAAGTAAAAGTAGCTCTGTCAAATTATTTCTTATGTTTAAGTACTGGAAAGACTTTTGTACAAAGCAGTTTATTTGGAAAACATCAATTATTAGAACAAGGGGACAAGAAGTCTAAAATATTTTTACTTAGATCTTAAATCAGATGTTTAAATCAGGACTAATCAGGATCTAAACCAAGATCTGCAATAATGCTAAAACATGTCTAGTATACCTGTACCTATAGTGTAATTTTAAGGCAATACTAGTAAGCAACAAAATGAAAAAAATAAAACGATTCTTCTTATTTTTGCAACCAGTTTAAAGCTGCTTATCATTGCCTACAAATGGTGTAGTGTGTGATTTTACAGTATTAGTGGAACAAAATAGACACAAACACAGGCAAAAAAGCCTTTAGAGAAATGTAGTGGAGTAAAAAGTATGATTTTATTGTTAAAATGTAGGGATTTACTTTGTTACTGCCCACTTCTCGATGCATTTTAAGATGCGTTCAATGCACCTTAAAAAATGGTTAAACTCTAAATTTTACACAAAATTCTCAAACATATACTGGAGATCAGAGGTGGGTATAACTAGTTACATTTACTCAGTAACATTTATTTGAGTAACTTTTTTGGGGGGATTCTTTTAGGAGTAGCCTTACTACGCCGTACTTTTTTGTTTTTGTTTTTACTTTACTTATAAATAAAACAATATTAAAATTTCAGAACACTCCCACCAAAAGAGGAACATGTTTTAAGCAGAAATGCACCGGAGACACACCGACAGTTTATGTTGAAATGAGATCTCTTGATTGTAAACAGGCTTTGTTGTTCTAATGCCATTTGATATACTATATATAGTAAGTACTACTTTCACAAGTTCCATAATGAGAAAAAAGTTGACTTGGAAAATCGTTTCTTCTGCTTAAATTTCTATTTTTGTAATTTTGTTACTTATTTGTATAAATTTGCTTCATTTTAGTCTTTAAAAACAGCAGAATTTGCACATAATTATACATTTTTTGACAGACATATGACATAATTTAAAAATATAAAATCAGATGTTAATCAATAAGTAGCCTTTCTTTAAATACTTTTGTACTCAAGTAATTTTTTTGGAAGGCCAATTTGTACTTTTACTTGAGTAAAAATATATGCTAAACTAGTGCTACGTTTACTCAGGTACAATGTTTGGGTACTTTACCTCTGCTGAAGATAATATAGAACTCAATCAATATTACAGATAAAGGCAACATTTAAAATGGTAGCTGAGCCTGAGTGTCTTTTACAGCATGTCTTTGTTTGACATTGAGTGACATCATGAGATATAGGTTTGACCAAAAACAAATATAATTTCTCAACATTTGTGGTCTTAAAACTCTGACATTATTTCAATTAGACTTATTTATACAAATGTAAATCTAAACTGAGCAACCAGAAACCTTGATGTGAGAGATCCACAAGAAATGGTCTGTAAATATAAATACCTGTGCATCTTCATGGAACAGATCGTGGACATGTGGGCTTGTCTTGATGTCAGCAGACCCCCTCTTCAGCAGCTTTGTCCCGTGGTGTCCCTCCTGCTCCCAGGTGTGCACAGTCCAACCAATTGGCAGGGTTTCCATTATCACCTAAAGGTTGAAACTCACTGAATGTGGGAAAACGAACTTGAAATATACATAATATGTGCTTTGATTAGAAGTAAGTAGTGTCGCCTTTCCAGGTAGAGCAGGTGAGCGGGTCACCCGGATGCAGGAAAGGTGTGCGCTTTGTGTCCTAACAACCAAACATGCGCGAACACAATATGTTAATTGCGTCACAACTTCTAGAAAGCACATTCTCAAAATACCAAAAAATCTTACCTTTCACAGTCCCATTTCGTTCCGTGCTACAGAATGTTCAAAGAAAAGGACAAATAAAAAGACTAATTATATCCTTAGTAAAGAATCCTGCCAGTAAGACAACGTGTTGCTTGAAAACGTCAGCAGCTCCCAGCTGTGCGTCTGCTTACCTTTCCAGGGTGTGCTGCCGCGTTTACTCAAGGATCCTGTGTTAGTTTTGGCCACGGGCCCGAGAGTAGCTGAGACTGATACATGATTAAAGCTGGGGGGAAAGCCCATTGGTATTTATTTATTTTTTAACCCTATTTTATAATACAAGAAATATAATGTATAAAACTTGTCAGACTTCTCAATTCCTATCAGCTCTTATGTGGATCTATTTTCTGTCACTTCTGCTGTTTCTGTAGGTAAGCAAACAGTCAGCTCTTTACATTGTTTAATTTATGCACACATTAACCACTAAAATAAAACAAAAAGTGCACTTTATTCTTTACTTAATGAGTTTTTGTTTTTGTCTGTAGTTTCAGCTTATTTTTAATCTTTTGTGCCTGACCAAACTCTACTGAACTAAACAAATTACATTTTTAAAGATTATGTCCAAACAAATATTTATTTCATTTTTTTATTTAAACCTGAACAGCATCCAATAACAATACAAGCTCACGTTCTGTAAATAATTTTATTCATAAGGACATGACACACGACAATCAAAACAATCAGATTGCTTACAAATCATAATATATTGCAAAGCTCTAATCATATGGGGTTACTTGATTAATCAGCTACAATTAAAGCTGCACATTATTCAGAAAACAAGTTCACTCAACCTGACGAGTCAGACACCATGCAAATTAACTTTTTTCTTTTTTTTTTTTAGTGAAGCAGAGAGGGCTTCCTTGACAAAATATTTCTAAGTACAAAACAAAAAGCCAAATTCTCATCTATAGTTGAAAGATGTTGACAGAAACAATTTGTAAAGAGATAAATGAGGGTAGCAAGAGTGATCCGAGTCTGATTCACTATACATATCAGTGCAGAATATGACGTGTTTCAAAAATATTTTTATAAAAAATTTATAATACAGATCTTTTTACACAAAACAAAGATTTTTGTTCAGCTTATACAAGGACACTTATGGCCAGAAGACTGACAATAGTTAATTAAAAAGGTACAAAGTAAGTAAGAACTGCCGACATGAATGTTGTAACTCAAAATAACCATTTTTCATAATGGAATGGGACACGATTACACTAGAAAAATGTTTGTGCTTCAGAAGATTGCTTTCAATAAAAAGGGTACCTAGTGAAAATTAAAAATAATGATTATTAATTTTTACCATAATCCTGCCAATCTAACTTGTTCGAGTGAAACATTTGTTCCTGAAAGAAATTTTCAGGCGACGTAATGCTCCACTTTTCAATTTTTCACCCACCAATGCTCTTTTAACAGCACAGATTTTCACAATTTTTACATCTCCTTGAACAAACCTGCGATAAAACTTTGAAAAGTGTCCGTTTTCCTTTGTAAAATGGATGCAATTCTCAGAAAACCCTTACATGGTTCGAAAATAAAACTGTTTCTTTGCCTAAATCTATAAAATGCTTGAAATCTAACAGGCTTTCCACTGACAAAAAGTGTCACTTGCACAAAACTTTTCCTCCCTACAGATAAACAGTACTTGGTAGAACAAAAAAAAAGTATACAATGTATTTACAGCAAGATATTGTCTATACATTCTAGAGGGGGGTGGTGGTCAATAATGAAGAGGAAAAGATGTGATTAATGATGAGGTGCTGACTGTCCCTGATTGTCAGACGGGTTGTAACAAGGAGCTTAACATAAACTGAAAGAAACTGGCAAACACCTGGGGGAAGCAGGGTAACCTCTCATCTGCACGGTTTTAATAATAATAATAATAAATTGAGACTGTCTATTAGCAAATTCTACTAAAAACATCTGAAGCACGTTTCCATGGTCCTTCACATGCTATAGAAGTGATGAAATGCCGTTTCCTCTCAGACACAAACACTTGAGAAGCTTTGTTCTTAAAAAAAATAAAAATAAAAAAACAAAAAGCAAAATTAAAGCTCCTACTTCAACATATTACAGAGTGAATAAGTTGATAGCTTATGTGGTTGTGGTTATTGTGCAAGAGAAATTATTAGCCTTGAAACACAGGCAGAAGTAAAAGTAAAATAAAAAAAAAAGCATCTGCAGGAATGAGTAAAAAGGAAGTGCTGTAAGAAAATAAAAAGGCACAGAAGCTAAATTAAATACAATGAGAACCAACTTTGTCATTCCTCTATGTGCTGTCTTCTATTATATAGTTTTAATGAAACAATGATTGTTCCCCTGTTGCCGTTTCCCCCAAATTGATTCTAGTTCCAACAACTATCACTTAAAAACTACAAACTACAGAACAAACATCCACATATGTGACCAAAACAAAGAGCAGATTTTGTCAATTCACATAAACATGTAAGTCTCAGAGTTAAGTACACGTGATATTCCCTGTGGAGAAAAATGTGCAAACTGTCCGTACGTTAAGCACAATCCTCAAGTGAAACAACTAGTGATGACATCTACTACTAAAAGAAAGCAAATTATCCTGCAACCATTTCATGTGTGCAGCTGTTGGGAGTGAACCAGTCATGTTCATTACGTGGCCTGTCCTGGGGCAAGATGCACATCTGTAAAAATCACCGTCCACATTATTTTAAACATTAAAAGGTTAAACAAGAATTTCTACAGTTTTTTTTTTTTTTTTTTTGGTCGTCACACCAACCAGATTAGACTCAGTTTTTCAACAGGAAATGAACCAGATGCATACAATCAGTCCTGTACCATAAAACACACACACACACATCCAGTGGAAAGATTCCTTTTCGGTGAGAATAAAGTGACTTGAACATAAAGTGAAGAATGATTGTGCTATTGAGTCAGAAATAATTTAAGAGCTGCAATGAGGAGTTCTATTGAATACAAACTAAGTTCTTTCAATAGATAAACTGCGAAAGGGAGGTAGCTAAAGAAAGAACAAAAGAGGCATACAGAAACACAGCCTTCATACGCTGATCAGCCATAACATTATGACCACTGGAGGAATACCCTCACAGCTTGTTGCTGCCTGGAAAACCTCCAGCTCCGTTTCAGGACATTTTTAGAGGCCTTAAGAAAACTGCTTACGATTAATTAATAAAAAAAAAAAAAAATGAAAAAAATAAAAATATGATGTGTTCACTGTCAACACACTGATATCAGACACTAGATATTATTTGTCTCTAGTCAAAGCTAATTTGGCAGGGCCCTACTTATTACACGGCAGGTGGGCATAATTTTATGGCTGATAGCAAACATTGCATAAAGCAGCAAGAGTGACTTGATTTTTTTTTTTTTTTTTTGAGCAAGGCAAAGCAACGCCCAAGTTTACAATAAACTCTATGGTGGCAAAGGTAGGAGAATATTCATGAAGGTTTTGCATTACACTTTGGTCACCTAACCTCTTAGTGTACATTCCAGAACAAGAAATGCATTTTCTTGAGAGAAAAAAAAAATATCATAATATAATCTTCATGAGTTATAAATATGATATCAGAGATTTCAGTTAGAAAACAAAACATGATTTTGTTTTTCTCCCACTGCTTTAAGAAAAATCACAACTGTGATTAGATTTGTTTTGGCAAAACAAGACAAATGAGATAAAGTGC
Organism: Anablepsoides cearensis; assembly: GCA_032275365.1. Classification (NCBI taxonomy): domain Eukaryota; kingdom Metazoa; phylum Chordata; class Actinopteri; order Cyprinodontiformes; family Rivulidae; genus Anablepsoides; species Anablepsoides cearensis. Next base: position 7,590,571 of record JAUBOC010000160.1, on the reverse strand, counting down.
TGCAAAAATCATCAACGACAACAACAACAAAAAAAAGTTATTTTCTTTTTTATTCAGCCAAACGATTCGCCGGCTGAAACGTCAGGGGAGGAGTTCAGCTGAGACCTGGTCTCTGTGACTCGACCTAAAGGGAACTCTGAGAAGTCTGTGCTGTGACCTCGAACGCTTACTTGTCCGTTGGTGACGGTGAACTGCGAGGACGACGCGGATCTTGACGTCTGGAAATGGGATTTGAAGTTCTGATCAAAGGAGCTTATCTGGAAAGTCTGCAGCATCCCTTGAGAGGAGTCCGTTTTTTTAGAAGGCGAGACCTCCAAAAAGTCCTCCTCGGCGGGGGACACGGCAGAGGGCGAGGTGGTCTCGTCACCTGAAAAGGAGAACGAGTGTTGGGAGTCCCCCACCAACATTCCAAAGTGAGGCTTTTCTAAAGTGGATCTCAGCGGAGAGCTCATCCCTGATTTGAACCTGCTGGGTGAGGAAAACGGTTTCTCTGTGGAGAACAGAGGCTGTCCAACCAACGTGGGGTTTTCAGAGACCAAACTGAGGCTCTGGCTGGTCAGGTAGCTGTCATTCTGACTGGTCCTCTCCAGAGCTTGCTGGAGAAATTTTGAGTATTCCTGCAAAAGGCTGACTTTCTCAGAAGGTGGCTGAGCCTGAGCGCTGGAGGCTCCGAGGCTGTCCACGGGGCTGCTGTCTGAAACCTCGGAGGAATTTATAGATATGCTTGACGTCACCTCTGTGTCAGCGACGCTGAAGGAAATCTCTGACTGGCCATTACCTTTGTTGGAGTAGTGGTCCAACAAGGTTTGAAGGACCTCATCGGGCAAAACGTTTTTCTCATGAGTTGTCTTTATCTCGGTGTTGATTGGCTGGGGCTCCAGGATGGTGGCGGGGACAGTTTCGTCAATGACGGCCGACACCACGGTCTGCGTGACGGACGGCTGGGAAGAGATGCTGCTCGTGTTCAGGCTGTAGTCCCGAGCGTTGTTGGCCAGAGCGGCTTGAAGGTATCGCTTCTTCTTGAGAAACTGCATGGCGTCGTCGTAGTTTGTGCTGCTGGCTGCTGGTTTTGTTGGTCCTCCTTGGAGAGTTTCCACCGATTCAAGTTCAGAGTTCCCCTCTGCGTCTAAAAGGCTTTGTTTGTCCACGATTTCAAATGAGTACTGTCCCACTTTATCGCTTTCCTCATAGGAGGACAAGGAGGCGGGCAAACAGGGAGGGGTCTGCTCACTGGATTGTTTCAGACTCCTCTTGGGGACTTTCTTTAACACTATTTTAGGTGGGGTCGTTTCTTCTGGTGTCAACTCTCCGTCTTCGTGTCGGCTGGATGCTTCTTCAGGAAGTTCCACGGCGTAGTCAGAAATCACATATTCGTGTTTTACCTTGGAGGTCACAGCAAATAGCGACGGACTTTCAAGTTTGTCTCGACTCTGCTCCTCCTTCTCTTGGGTTTCTTCTATAGAAAAAGCCTGCCTGTCTGTGTGAGCAGCAGCAGCGGAAGCTCCTAAACTCTTCTCCGCACATTTCTGGCGTTTTTTCTTGGGTAGAGAGCACTCTTTGGGAAGAAACAGAGACCCGGAGGAATCTGCTTCGTGTGCAGGCCCAACTTTACCGGCCGTCTTGTTTGTCTTCCTTTCTCTGTTTTCGTGACACATCCGCCTGTGCTTTAAGACCCGGTCTGTTCTGGAGAAGTACTGGAGACAGAAAACACATTACTGATATAATACTGAAGTAAACAGACTATTGTACAACATATATATTAGTGCTGTCCTAAACGATTATTTTTCTCTCCATTAATCTAACTATTATTTTTACGATTATTCGATTAGTCTAATGACTAATTTTATTGATTCATTAATGATAGTTTTTGTAAGTCGATTACTATAAAGACTAATTTATGAAAAATAAATATCAAAATCTTTTCTAATTGAAATTCCTGTATTTATTTA
>JAUBOC010000160.1:7545857-7559614 GCA_032275365.1 Anablepsoides cearensis | reverse complement strand
AAATAAAATGGAAATTAATTATTTAAAAATCATACATTGTATTTTTCTGGATTTTTGTTTTAGATTCCATCACTCACTGTCGAAGAGTACCTATGATAAAAATTACAGTCTTCTACATGCTTTGCAAGTAGGAAGACCTGAAAAATCAACAGTGTATCAAATACTTGTTCTCCCCACTGTATGTACTGTGCTTAGTCCATTTATGGAAAACACTGTAGTTTCAGGTATATTTCTGTCAATTTGTTTGAGTTTGGATTTAAACACAATGTAAAAACAAAATATACTATAGACCTCAGTTTTTCCTAGAGAAAAATGATTGGTTATCTAAAAGTGTTTGGAATTCAATACATCTAGGGGCATGAATGAATAGTGGAGAAATGGTTTAAAGCACATCTTGAGATGAGTTTTCAATTTGCAGCTAAAGATTGGAAATGACTCTGCATTCCTGTCTGCAGTGGGAAAACCATTCCACTAATTCAGAAACTGTAATGCAAAGACCAATGTTCATTTCTGGTTTTACATTTTGAACTAGTGAACAACATATAAAAAAGCAGAAACAGGCCGACATTAGGTTTTTAATAAAGGCTTGTTTTTAGAAGCTTGTAGAGATGCAGGTCTAATTTTACTGCTGAAATTTGTACTTTATCAGTGCAGTTTTTCTTTTCTTTATTAATTAATTTAGTTATTTTTTGTCAAGCTGAATTAAAGTTTCATTCTGTACACAGATGAATATAGATACTGTCATTATGGAGAGTAACTTATTCTAAATTATGATCTGAAAAAATACTGGCCGACAAAAACAAAAAACTGTGTGTTGGGACCTAAAAGCAGGTAAGCAGTGTTTTATCACAATGCATGGATTTGTGTCCTATATTATTGATTTCTAAATTACAGAAAAAATAAGATATATCATCTTTTAAGCAGCCAATGAAAATAAATTGGATGAAGTTATACATGCTCATGGGTATTTGCCTCTTCTTTTTGTCATTAGAGCTCTAACTGTGCGTTAAGCTTTGATGGGTTCAGAAAGAATTAGGAAGTTTTAGATTTGAGATAACATACTGACGAAATGGAAGCATTGCACTGTGAGTGCTGTGGTGAAAATACCCACAGAGTGCCTACTGGATGAAATGATTAATACACTCTAATATTTTACCAGCATAACTGCTCAGAGGAATAATCCGTTTACCATAGCTCTGACTTTGTGTGTGTGTGTGTGTGTTACTATCCATTCCAGTGGAGTTCAGGAAATTGGACCTTGCTTCTCTGCAGTCTGTCTGTCAGTTTGCCCAGAGCTTCAAGGAGAGGGATCTGCCTCTAAATATTTTGGTGAACAATGGTGAGTAAGGTAAAAATGGGTTTCTAATAATGTACTTCTCATGTGTGTAAAATAACTTAAAGTATAGGTAAAAATTCAAATTTTCTGCATCACAGTATAATTTTAAAGCTGTTTAGTGACAGCATCAACAGTGCACTGCTGTGCTGGGGATTTGGAACATTAAACTCAACTCCAGACCTACTGACAAATACTTTACATTGCTACATAGAAACTGGATTTAGGTACTTCTTTCTCTGCGTTGGCAACATGATGTCTTAGTGGTTAACACCGATGCCTCAAACCAAGAAGGGGTTCGATCCCTGGTTTAGAACCAGAGTCTTTCTGTGGGGAGTTTATATGTCCTACTTGTGCATGTGTGGGTTTTCTTCAATAATTGCAATAGTAGGTTTTTGTATATTATCATAAAAATGTTTGGTTTGGTAATGCCAGGAAGCAGCTTTGGCATAATTTAGGATTACCTCTCATATAGATCTGTAGAATTTTATCAGAACTCTGCAGAGGTGAAGCAAAAACCTCATCAAATATCAAGTAGTTGTTTGCTCTTGTCCTGCTGAATTGGATTTGACAATAGAGCAAATGATATGAAGGTAGAGCAGCACTGTCTCTTTGTCTCAGCCCTGGAGCTAATGAATGTTTTGTCTTTATTGCAAAAGGTCTTTGTGCCAATTGGCTCTTGGTATGTTGCCAGTAACGGTGAGTGTCTGCTGCCCTTGTTTGGTGTGTAACACCAACAGCCACTCTAAATGCCTTGGCATTTTTAAATCAACATCAAGTGGGTCAGCGAATGAGATCACTAAAGAAATGTGTGCAGTATGAGGTGGCGAAAATAACAGCTAATCAAATTGTCTCACACAATTTCCTCATTTTTTGATATACCTGTCCAGTTCACCTCAGCTACGTCTTCAATTACAATCAAAAACTACTGGTCTATGTTGCAGGTAATAGTAGGATGTGATGTGTTTTTTGTACTACATTTAGGTGTTTTTTTAAGTATATGTCCAGACTTTTGGAAATATATGGAGACACAGTGGCAGGGCTTTCATCTCGTCTCTTCTCTGTTTTATTTGAAACTTATTGCTAAAGTAGGCCACTCACTGTCAAAGCTACACCAGAGTCACTGTATATCATAGTTTTGTTGTAGCTCTCTGAACTTCAAACTAAAACTTTGTATGCATACATTTTCATTAATTTTGTGTTCATCTTGTTCTTGTGTGGTCATGTTGGTTTGTGTTTCAGCGGGTGTCATGCTCGTACCTGAGGGACGGACAGAAGATGGATTTGAGCAGCACTTCGGTGTGAACTACCTAGGCCACTTTCTGTTGACCTGGCTTCTCTTGGATACACTGAAGGATTCTGGGAGGCGTGGTCCTGTCTCTTCTGTGGTCAACGTTACATCCTCAGCTCATTGCATCGGAGAGATTGTACTGAATGACCTAAACTGCTGGTGGGTACATGTTAGAATACACGTTGATACTTAAAATAACTGAAATTGAAAAGGGTTACTTTGAACATAAATTGAGTGTTTCTGAATGTATTAGGTTTTTCCTACATAGAAAGGTGTTTGTTTTATGTATAAACATGGATTTATTTTATGACCAAAAAAAAGCTGAGCTGCTTACTCAAGCTTTCTGTTGAAATCTAACACTGTTTATTTTTTTCTTTCCTCAGCAAGCATTATTCGGCTCATGCTGCATATTGCAACAGTAAGCTGGCCCAGCTGTTTTTCAGTACCCACTTTCATCAGGAGATGCAGCATGGTCATGTTCCAGTAGTTTCATGCGCTGTGGATCCTGGCATGGTGGACACTGCTCTATATTGCCATCTCTGGATGCCTCTACGTATGGCACAAAGTCTAATCGCTCGCTTGCTTTTCAGGGTAAAAATCTGCTCACTTTGTTCTATTTTGTCTATGCAAATTCCTGTTTAAGTTGCTCTGAGCACAGTGATAAATATATGACAACATCTTCCAAAGCCTAAAAATGATATAAAGCACAGCTCAAGTTTTTAGGAATTTTTTTTAACAGATTTATTGTACTCATTTTGTGTAAAGTAGGGGTGCATTTATACCAGTATTGGGTATCGGTTTTTGCTTATAGAGCCTGATACCAGCATTTTTACAAGTACTCGTACTAGTTCAAAATGCCCCATTACCCGGAACAGATACCATTTTTTGTGCGTGGACTTTCACATTTTAAATGCAACCTCCGTTAGACTCCAGTGTTAATGCTTTAGCCTGTCAATGCGACAAACATGAGCAAAAGATGACATGACGTCATATTCAGCTAGCTGTGTACAGGAGTAGACAGGTCCCTACCGGTGGATGCAACTCATTAGCAATGGTGGGCACTAGTCCCCTAAAGCACTATAACGCTAACTGCAGACCTAAATTTCTTGTTTGCGGTTTAGGGGTTTTACAAATTTTGTTTTTCAAACAGTGTGGATTTGCACTTTCTAAATAAAGTTTAGTAGCACTAAATAAATTATTATTAACAGCGGAGGGAGAAAACCGTTTCAAGTCAATGCAATGCAGAACCATTGTAACTTAACACTGCCCCCTCCAATAACAGTTGGTTCCCAGAGGGTATATACTCTAGCTGACTGTCCTTCTGGGTCACGGTTTTGGAAATTTTGGAAAGTAATTGGACCTACGTCAGTGGGCGACACTCCCAGTCCCAGCCTTTCTCTGGTATCTGTGCATCCCTAGTTTAAATCCACAATATTATAGCATTTTCTTAAAAAAAAATTTCAGCATGTGATAACAGGAATGTTTAAAGGACACAAAAATATAACATTAATTTGAAACATCCCCATGATTCCTAAACTGCTGTTGTCTTTGTTGGGTAATTTTAGTTTCCTTGGTAACTAAATGCTACTTTATCTGTGCTGCTCCCTTTTGTAACTGTGTCCACTTTTCATTTTGGTGTTTCCTGCGGGTGCAATTACTCTGAAACAGCCCATTCACATCAGTAAGAGTAAAACTGCTGCTAAACTAAAAGCCAGATTGCAGTGAGAGATTTTCATCAGGATAAAATAACAATTAGGAGGCATTAAAAGGTAAGGGAGAGGAGGACAAAAATAAATTAAATTCCAGAGGTAGGTAAGTAAATTCATAAAAGAGGTGTTTCTAAAAAATATTGTCACTAGCTGAATATATTTTAGTTAACGTTGGGATACATCACAGATAGTCCTCTCAAAATTAGCATTACATAGGAAAAAGTTAAATAATAAAGTGGTATATTGTTGGCAGTACAACACAGTATTCAGAGGAAAAAGTGTAAATGCAACAATTCCTATTTTTTGTAAACAAGCAGGAATGTCAACTTGCGCAGCAACAGTTGTAATAAGTACCCAATTGTCACATTATCATATTTTGTCTCCAAAAGCACAGTTGGTAGTCATTTTAGCCATAAAAGCCCTCCATGTGGGAACAAACAAATTTAATGCCAGTCTGACAAATGGGGTCCTTTTGGCAAAATGATGATTCCTTCCTATGAATGAGTAAAATTATTATTTTAAAAATATTGAGGTATTGCAACGTTTACACAGTTTCACACAAGTCATGTTGTTGATGCTCTTAGAATGTGATCTGCTCAATAATCTGCTTCTGGTGTCACAGCTAACATTTAGAAGATCATTAAACCACAGAAACACTGGTTCTCACATATGATTGCAACTGTATGCAAACAGTGTCTGACCTGATCTTGCATTCACACATATATACATTTTGTACAGATAATCCCTCATGTAATTCCTAATTATTTTGATTCTTCTTGGAATCTTGGATAAGTGAGTGTTTGTTTATTTGTGGTTTTCCTAGACTCCTGTAGAGGGCGCTGCCACTGTGTTGTTGGCTGCTCTCTCACCAGCCCTGGATGGGGACTGTGGAGGAGGCTACTGGGCCAACGGGCACAGGGAGGTGACGACACGACCATCGTTTGACCCCCAGCTTCAGCTCAGCTTATGGAAAATCAGCATTCAGTTGCTGGGCTTACAGTAGTGGAGCCTTTTAGGATCACTAATGAGACTAAACTGGTTTGAAAACATCACCTAAAGGCTCCAAACTTGGGTCCATTTTCTTCTATACCTATTTTTTCTCATCTATATCTTGCAACAGCCTCTTGCACTGGACTATGATTGGCTGTATTGAGTATGAAGGACTAATCTTTGTTCTAGAAATTGCAATGAAGGGCTACAGGGGAATGGAAGGTATTTGTGTTTTTGTTTCTCACTGTGAGCAAGCAAACAATATTTAGTAATATAAGCAAACAGTAATGCAAAATATGCTGTCAGAAAACCCCAGGAGACATGGGTCCCCCTTCCCATGGGCTCACCACCTATGGGAGGGGGTGAAGGGGTCGGGTGCAATGTGTGATTGGTAGTGGTCAAAGGCAGGGACCTTGGCGGACTGATCCTCGGCGACAGCTGGCTCTGGCTCAGGGGACATGAAATGTTACCTCTCTGGTAGAAAAACCCTGAGCTGGTGTGTGAGGTTAAAAGGTTCCAGCTAGACAGAGTTGGACTCACCTTGATGCTTGACTCTGGCTCTGGAACCAGTATTATTGAGAGGGGTTGAACACACTTTTACTCTGGAGTCTCTCCTGCTGAGAGACTCCAAGCAGGAGTGGACATGCTTGTTGTCCCCTATGTTGGTGCCTGTATATTGGGTTCACCGTGGTGAACAAGAGCTCCCTCAGCCTACTTGGGGGGTGGGGGGTTCTGGCTGCAATTTGTGCTTATTTGCCTAACAGCAGTTCAGACTACACACTCTTTTTGGAGTCCTTGGAGGGGTGCTGGAGAGTGCTCCTCATAGGGACCTTCTTGTTCTGCTGAGGGACTTCAATGCTCACATGGGCATGACAGTGAGACCCTAAGGAGTATGGTTGGGAGGAATGGCCCCCTCGATCTGAACCCAAGTGATGTTTTGTTTTTGGACTTTTATGCTCACCATGGATTTTCCATAACAAACACCATGTTCTAACATTAGGGTGTCCGTATGTGCTCTTGACACCAGGACACCTTAGGGCGGAGTTTGATGATTGACTTTGTTGTTGTCTCATCTGATCTGTGGCTGCATGTCTTGGACATTTGGGTGAAGAGAGGGATGGAGCTGTCAACTGACCCATACGTGGTGGTGAGTTGACTCAGATAGTGGGGAGAATATGCAGGTCAGACCTGGCAGGCACAAACATATTTTGAAGGTCTGCTGGGAACATCTGGCAGAGTCTCCCGTTGGACTGAGCTTCAACTCCCACTTCCAGGAGAGCTTTGAACACATTCCGGGGGAGGTGGGGTATATTGAGTCCGAGTGGGCCATGTTTTGTGTCTCCATTGTTGATGCCTTAGTGGAGCTGTGGCTGCAAGTTTGTCAGTGCCCGTCGCAGCAGCAACTGTTGAACCCGCTGGTGGACACCAACAGTGAGGGATGCTGTCAGGCTGAAGGAGGAGTACTATTGGGTCTTTTTGGCCTGTGGGACCTTGGAAGCAGCTGATTGGTACCAACAGTCCAAGTGGATTGCGGCTCAGTGGTTGCTGAGGCAAAAACCTGGACGTGGGAGGAGTTAAGAGAGGTCATGGAGAACAACTTCCGTATGGCGGGGCTATTCTGGTCCACTATCTGGCGTCTCAGGGAGGGGAAGTGGTTCACCACCAACACTGTTCATGGTGGGCATGGTGTACTGCTGAACATTTCAAAGACCTCAATTCCACCAGCATCTCTTCCAATGCAGAACCTTTAGACTTTGGCTTGGACTCTAATCTCTGGTACTAAGGTCACTGAGGTGTTTTGAAAAAGCTCCTCATTGGCAATGCCCCAGGGGTGGATGAGATTCACTCAGAGTTACTTAAGGCCCCGGGTGTTGTGGGGCTGTGTTGGTTGACGCAACTCTGCAATATTGCATGGACATTGGGGGTATTTCTCCTGGACTGGCAGACCGTGGTGTCTGTCCCCCAATTTTAAAAATGGGACAGGGGAGTGTGTTCCAATTACAGGGGGATCACACTCTTAAGCCTCCCTTGAAAGATCTATTCAGGGCTCCTGGAGAGAAGGGTCTGCCGTATAGTTGAATCTCGGATTCAGGAAGATCAGTGTGGTTTTTGTCCTGGTCATGGAACACTGGACCAACTCTACACCCTGAGCAGGGTCCTGAATGGTGCATGGAAGTTCCCTCAACCAATCTATATGTGTTTTGTGGACTTGGAAAAGACATCCAACCATGTCTTTAGGGGAGTCCTGTGTGTATGTGGGGAGTACTTTGTAAGTATGGGGTACCAGGCTCTTTTATACATGTTGTCATTTCTGGTTTCTTTGTTCATATCATTTATGGACAAAATTTCTAGGTGCAGCCAAGGTGTTGAGGTGATCCATTTTGGCAGTCTTATGATTGCATCTCTGCTTTTTGCAGATAATGTGCAGATAAGTGTGAAGTGGCCAGGATGAGGATCAGTGCCTCCAAATCCAAGACCATTGTCTTGAGCTGGAAAAGGAAAAAGATAGAGTGCCTCCCCCAGGTTGGGGAAGAGGTGCTACTTCAACACGTCAAGAGGAGCCAGTTAAGGTAGCTTGAACATCTGATTGGGAATACTCCTGGACGCCTCACTGGTGAGGTGTTCAGGGCACGTCCCACCGAGAGGAGACCCAGGAAATGCTGGAGGGACTATGTTTCTCGGCTGGCCTGGGAACACCCTGGGATTCTCCCAGAGGAACTGGCCCAAATGGCTGGGGAGAGGGAAGTCTGGGCCTCTCTGCTTAGGCTGCTGCCCCCGTGACCCGACCCTGGATAAGCAGAAGGTAATGGATGGATGGATGGAAACCCCATTCCTAGATTACAGTAGCTGGAAGATAGATGAAGCAGCTGCACAGTAATCATAAATCAGACATTTTTGTTTTGTAATTTGTCCGATTCTTTGATCACAGCAAAATCCCAAGTTCAGTCAGCATATTTGTGCCACACATAACACAACAATTACTATATTTTGTGTAAAGGATGTCTACAGGAAGGAATAAATTGATGTTCTATCCAAATTTTGTTTGTATACGTGGAATAAATAATTCTAATTTGCAAATTAATGTTGAATTTACATAAAAAAGAAAAAAAAATAACACCAAAACAATATGATCCAGTTCATCTTATTGCTGCAAGGGATTATGATGTGTTCAGTTCTTTTGTGACATATTACTTAATAATTTCTTAAACAGTCTCGCCATACTGCCTGTTTTATTGAGCACTTTATTTTCTCTTTCTTATTCTTTATGTGGTTGCTGCCAAATCCTTGTGCTAACGGCTGGTAGTAGCAGACAATGTGAATTTAGCTGTGCTCATCAAATTTTGATGAGTGTGTTTATTATAAAGACATTCCAAAAGACCTATTTGAAGATCTAGGAAGACATATTGCCTCTACAATTTGGCTTAAATTTAGAAAAAGTCTGCATGAGAGTGGTGTAACATTTGGTTTTGAATTCTTCAAATAGCTTCCATTGGCTCAGAAACAAAATAAGAAATAATATATATTTTTTTCTTTCTTTAGCCATTATTCTTCTTTTCTTCTGTGTAAATGTATTATGTCTGTAAGAAAAGTGAATTCATATGGACCCCAAAATAATAAGGAATGCACTTTCTTTTTAGCCTACAAACTGTGATTGGTTACTTGTTTTCTGTGGCTAATGCTGCTTTGTTATTTGGCACTTCTCCCGGTGCATTGTGGGATTGAGATATCCCAGTGGTGAGAATCAAAGGCTAACTACTGAGCTGACACAAACGCACACACACTCGAAAACACTGGAAGCAGTATATCTAGGAAAAGGCTTATCCAAACATGTACACAGCAAACAAACACGTCTGTCTTCATGCAGGGATAAACTCGCAAATACACACACCGCGCCATAATGCCATCTCCACTGTGATTTAATGCATTTTAACGTTGAGGATCAAAAGTTTTCCTCAATTTGACACATAACTAAATTCCTTGCCACTGAGCATCAATCCTTTATTATTTGCTGTATATGAAGCAATAGCATCACTGCAAGCTGTTGGCGCAGAGTCAGGCATTCAGAAGTGTGTGAAACAATACACCAGCCTCAAATAACACAGAAATCTGAAATGTCTTTGTCTCTGTTCGTTCAACGAAAAGGTTATTTATTAGCATTTTTTTTAGATGGTTCCATTCAAAGTATGTTGTCCACAGGGGCTTGATTCCTCTTTGGATGCTGAATTGTCTTCTCAAACTTAAAATGAGACATTCTAAAGTCACAAAGATAATAAATATTGGTGTTTTCTGTCCTTTCCTGTTAACTTGTAAGGACAGCTGAAGGAGGTTAAAAGATTTTATTACTCCTGTGGAAAAAAATAAATAAAAACTTTTTTGTTGTAGTCTAGCAGATACCTATTTTAATGAATTGTCATGTCATCTTAACCCAGGTACTTGTTAAATATGATGGGTTTATACGAATTAATAAGTTTTAAAGAAATTGCCAGAATGCTCCATCGGACAATCTACTGATTTATGGACTTCGGGAAGCCTTGAGTAGATTTCATCCTGCAACACAGAACTGTGTTTTTTGAAAAATGTTTTCTACTTGTGTCAAAATGAAATCCACCTAAAGGATTCATTCTTTATATTTACTTTTATTTGTTATGTAGATTTAAAGGTCACAGGAAGTCTTTATCATCTTCTATCCTCTAAACATTACAAGTGCTAGCAATCTAGCACGGTATAAATTCAATTTTGGGTTTTAAGGCTTGAGTGACAGACTTTGATTGAGATAAGAAAATTATCTATATCTGTTAGACGTTTAGTAAAGTGCATGATGTCACTCCCTTTGGTACTTTCCAAGGTCACTACATTTGGGAGCAGATCAGTATTAGGAATTTTGTTTGTTCCACATTTTCTACAACAGATGCTTCTAAAGTTTGAGGCAATAATCAAAAATGGATAGTTTGGAAATACAATGACATAACCCTCCTGGGTGCCCATCAGATCAGTTTTGTATTTTGATTTTCCTGTAAATTGATCAGGTGAGTCAACTACTTGTTGCTGTTTGATGAACCCAGACTGAACCAAATACATATAATTTCTTTCAAACAACCTACTTCTTATGGTTAGATAAAATACAAAACTTAGTGTATGTGACAGAACAATACTCCCCTCCCCCATTGGTTTTTCATCATCTTTTTGACTACACATAAAATGTTTAATCTAAGAAAATGTCTCAACAGTTTAGAAAAGATTGATATCTATATGAATTGTCTGCATATGTTTTTAAAAGTTTGATTAGACCGAATGAACAATTTAAAAACATATGGAGACAATTCAGATGTCTTCATTTAATTCAACAATTTAGGTCAAGGCTTGAGTCAAACCCAGTAAACTGTTGAGTCTTGACACAAAAAAACACTAATGTGACCACTTTATTTACAGATAATACCATGATTATCACTGGCATCTCTTGATTTGATACAAATTAAGCCCAGAAGAAAAAATACAATTCATGCTTTGGTGATTTTAATTGCTTCTAATTTCCGCAGCTAGTATTAGCAGCTTCACTTAAGTAAAAGTGTCTGAAAACAAAAGGCTATTTAGCATTTAAAGAAACCACTCATTGGTTTGATGTTTCTACGAATTAGTACTTTTGTGAGAATCGACTCTAAATGCCAGCAATATTTCAGAGGTTTTTTTTGTTGTTGTTGATTTGGTTTGTGTGCTTAAATGTGTGTTTCTCTTGAGCTTCTGTAAGGTACTGGGTAAAAAAAAACAACTATCCCAGTCAAATGCAAACACCAGCTTACTACTCGGCAGCGCTCCAATGCAGAGTGCAAGGCTACAACGTGTGCTACATCCTGTCAAAGAGCTATTTTTTTTTTCTTTATTCAGTTCAGCCGTTGTAGTAGATGTAATTGAGCAAGAAATGGTGAGAAGGAAATTTTCATATTGTCTCTATCTGAGCACAAGGTTATCCAAAGAGAACATTGTTGTCATGTTGGTGTGCAGAGGTGTTTTACACAGATGGGATTACAGTGAGCTTTCTGAACGTGAACTGCAAACATAGTAAATGAGCTAAAACAGCTCAGTTAACTGTCAGTGATGTTTTTATGTGTTTTACCAGTAATTCTTTTAAATCATTCAAGACCAGTGGAGATGTGGAAAGACTGAAAATGCTTGAATAGCCATTCCTCTGACTGACTTGGGATTACATTTATATTAAATGTGCCGGTCCCATGTTCTGCAAAATCCCAAAATGTGTATATGTATGTACATGAAGAGTTGATATAAAGAAAATATGTATTCATGGGTAACCTAATGAACTGAGTCTTTACTCTGGTAGTGTTCCAGTTTAAACGAAAATGCATTCAGACATTTTTGATGCCTACAAATTCCTGTACCCCTTCTGGACCTAGGTCCATATGAAAAAAAAGATGCAGACAAATTATTTCAGCGCAAATGCATTGTAATCACTCAGTTCTTTGGGACCTCTGAGAATTTATGAAAATGTGTATAATATTTTTACTTTTTCTCATTATTTTCTTGTTAAAATGCACATCTTACTGCTTTTGCTGTGCCTAAAAAGAACCCCTCCCTCATCTGTGTAAATGTGAATTATTTTCATGTAGAAATGACTTTGTAGAAATTGTGATACAGTCTTGTCCTGTGCATTGCTGTATTTTTTTGTTTCTTTGTTTCTTTCTGAAAAACAATGGGGTTATGAGTGAAGTGTGTGTGTGAGTGAGTACATGTGTGTTTTAGGTAAAAAAAAAAAAAATTGATGTCAATGTTATTTTTTTTGTCAACGGTTGTAACATTCCAGCAGCAGCCACCACCTTTTTTTTTTAATTTCCCAAAGCCTCTCAATAAACATATCATTGTGCCACTTGCTCTCCATCCTTTATGCACTGGCTCAGAGAGAATATGTCAACCTGATTATTCTCACTTTGAGACGGCCTGCCTCAAGCGATGTCTGAACTTTTGAGACATTCTCAGATCCATCAGTGAAACCTACACACAGGCATGTTTTATTTTTCACTTAAAAAAAAACACAAAAATATAACTGACTTGCCTACATTTCCATTTACTATGAGACAAACATCAACAATCAGTTATATATGAATGTCCTTATTTGTATTTGCAAATAGAATAACATGTTCACAAATATAGAAATGTACAATAAAATTTTATTTCACATTAATTTGACACACAAATGGACAAAACAATTAAAAATTTAAGGCCCAACTTTCCTTCCGTTCCTTCCAGAATTTAGTTGTCTTGTGGCTAGTGAGCCAATCAGCCTCCAGGTAGGGCTTGTGGTTTAAGTGTGCACAATTCCCACAACTAACAGATAAAGGCTGACTAAGTTATGTCCATTTTTGTGTATTTATTTGACTCTAATTTGCCAGTTGTAATTAACTTCTTTCATCTTTAATTTTGACTAAACACAAAACGTTACGTTCCTCATCTCATTGCTACAGCTTAGCATTGCAAACAATAACTGAGCTCTATGTGGTATTTTCTGCATAGGAACAGCATTTTAACACATCCTATTTTAAACACTGAAAATTACTATATGTACAATGGACTAAATGTGAAATAAATAATACAGAAATACTATTAAAAGTAAAAGTAGGCTAGGAGTCATCAGGGCTAGAAAACAGTTGTGTTCCCACAAATTCAGGAGCCGGGGAGAAGGGAAAATCACTAACAGGGCCTGGCGCAATGTAGTTATCCCAACAGGAGTTTCCTTAAAGCAGAAAAGAAACCCAAGCAGGACTCCAGCCAGCCAGGAAATGAAAAGAAGGACATTACAAGCAGAGCAATGTTGTCTATGTTGTTAAGTTCCGGGAGGATTGTGACTAATTATACATTGAGAAAACTAAGCAGCCACTTTTGAAGAATGGCCCAACACAGACAAACTTCATCATCAGGCCAGGACACAGTTTACACTCATCTACAGGCCAGTGGTCTCTCTCTCAGGGACGATGATGTGCTCATCCTTGATAGAGAGGAATGTTGTTTTGAAAGAAGAGTAAAGGAAGCTATTTTTGTGAAGAGAAACCATGCATTGTTAAACAAGGGTGCCTCCATGTCCAGTTGTCCCCCTCTTTCAGTGCTGTTATTGCAAGTATGACTCATATGATTCATTCAAATCAGGTGTGTTGGAACAGAGAAAAAATTAAAACAGGCAGGGCTGCGGCCCTCAATACCCACCCCTGGTCTTGATGGTCCTCTATGAGCAATAGGGACAATCAAGGCACTAATGATCAATTGTTAGGTTGATGGTCCTCGTTTGCATGTGAATACCAGTTTTGATTGTCATCAAGGGCGTAACCGCCATAGGTACAGGGTGGGACATGTCCCCCCCACTTCCCATATCTGTGCAACCCCCCCCCCCCCCACACACACACACACTTTTTTTCAGCCGAAGCAGAATAAA
>JAUBOC010000160.1:7516932-7527836 GCA_032275365.1 Anablepsoides cearensis | reverse complement strand
ATCACAAATAAAACGAAAGGCAGCAGAAAGAAAAAAAATAAAACTTATATCTGCCTCTTTTATCCAAGATAAAAAAAA
The DNA here is from genome assembly GCA_032275365.1 of Anablepsoides cearensis. Classification (NCBI taxonomy): domain Eukaryota; kingdom Metazoa; phylum Chordata; class Actinopteri; order Cyprinodontiformes; family Rivulidae; genus Anablepsoides; species Anablepsoides cearensis. The sequence goes on along the minus strand of JAUBOC010000160.1, from coordinate 7,527,758 downwards.
CTGTAATATTCTACAAACAACATCAAATCCCTCTCAAACAACAATCGAATGGATACACATTATATTATTTTTTTTAACAAACTTTTATCATTCTCTTAAACATACACATTAATCCAGCATTTTTAACATCACTTTTCAGATTATTCAATAATCTTTTTCCTTGGGTTAAAGTACACCATTTCTTCAAACTGGTTCGAAATTTAGGTTTCACAAACATCTCTGTCCCCTTGAAATTATAACAACTTAACAAAATTCAATTGGATGTTTAAAGGTTATATGTTTTTGTGAGCCCCATACATAACCTGTAAACATTTAAATTGATAAAACAATATATTTGAGAGGTGACAGTAATATTTTCTAGTAATAATTTTTACAGCAGTTTTTTTTAGAACAACATGCTTTCCCCCAGACTTCAATACAAGAAATTAACAATTATTGCATTATACAACATACAGAGCTTTGTCATTGAATAACTCCCTCACTTTGTGCAGTAATGTAAAAGTAATTTTTTATGTTTTAGTTTCACTGCACATAATTTACTGGCAACATCATTTAATTTTCAACCCCCGACACTTTGTTTATTTTAACCGCTAATGAATCTGACATTTGTTTCATAATTGTTCTATTTGATGTTGTGTTTTTATCATGAACATTTTAATGCACCTGCAACAAAATGAAAAAGCTCATCACTGCGACACCCTGCATCCTCTGACTTTTATTGTAATTTCTATGCTACACTTCTACAAAAAGCAAACACACCTCAGTCATTTAAAAACAGATTTTAGTGCAATGACCACGTGTTTTGTCTCAAACGTCACAGTGACAAATTAAGTTCCCCTCCTTTTTTAAATAAATCTTAGTTGTGGTCTTTGAAATGTATTTTACTTTATGTCTTCTAAAAGACTAGATGCAGTTTTGTCTTCCACAGTCGGTGTTCATGTTGCAACCTGTGAGGTGCGGAATATAAAACGGTTGCTGGTCTGGTGAGTCATAAATTGACAAACATCCTTGTGTTCGTTCTGTGCATTGGCTTCCACCTGTGATGTGGGAGGCTGAAACCCATTAGAGACTGGGTGAAATCCAGGGGAAAGCTGTGGACAGGTTGCCAGCCCATCACTGTGAGGAACATGTGGACTACACCCACAGTTTAACTGCATGTCAGGGAGCTGTAGGAGGACCAACTGGAGAAAACCTACACACTCAAGAGGAGAGCAGCAAATATTCCCCTTATATAAAAGCTTTGGGTTCTGTTTTAAGTAGCTGATTTACAAAATAAAATAATTTCTGATGCATTTTTTTGTTTAATTTTGCATCGGTTTGACAGGGCTAATGTATAACCACTATCAACAACACAGATAATAATAATGCATTAATCTTATATAGCGCTTTTCAAGACACCCAAAGACGCTTTACAATTTTTAATAGTAATTTACAAGCTTAATAGTAAGCTACATTGTAGCCACAGCTGCCCTGGGGCACACTGACAGAGGCGGGGCTGCCATAATGCGCCACCGGCCCCTCTGACCACCATCAGTAGGCAAGGCAGGTGAAGTGTCTTGCCCAAGGACACAACGACTGAAATGGCTGGACGGGGGATCGAACCAGCGACCTTCCAGTTCCTAACCACTCCGCCACAGCCGCCACAGATAATAGCTTTGGAGTTGTCTTGTCAGCAGAGGTGTCAGGTAACTAAGTACAAATACTTTGTTACTTTACTTAAGTAGAAATTTGGGGTATCTGTACTTTACTTGAGTAATTATTTTTCAGCATACTTTTTACTTCTAATTATTATCTGTGCTTTCTACTTCTTACTTTTTAAAATGCAAAAAGTATTTCATTTCTATTTAACTTTGACTTGTTTTTATTCCATCTTTTCATAAAAATAAATATAAATCTATCCAGATACATGGAGCCCTTGAATAGAGTGAATTTGATTGTGGTTGGATGAGAAGTGTAAATATAAACCATTCTGACCTATCCTATCCTATTGGATTGAGCTGACTCCATCACACCTGTATGACACAAATCACATCACATTCAGCTGAAAAGACTTTAGCAGATGGAGCTTAGAATGAAGATGATCGTGGCTGAAACTAGTAGTCAGTTATTTCACAAAAATTCAACATTAACATTTTAATTTAACATTATACTCATTATTGACTTTAGAAGAAAAATGGTGGGGATACACGTAGCACAGCCTAAGCCAGGGCTATTCAATTGGAGGCCCATGGGCCACATCAGGCCCACTGGTGACCAAAATCCGGCCCATCAATTGATTCATTAAGTTCATTGGTTCTTAAGCCCAAACCCTCGGTTTTTTACTTTAATTACTATAAGTTTTTAAGTTAAACATAGACATGTGTGTTATACAGAAACGTCAGAATCTTGGCCAAAAGCTGGTAAAAACTATTTGAATGAAAACCCAAGACACTTAAAACTACAGGCAGTAGAATATAAAATTAAGATAAGTAGAAATAAAATTGGTTTAAAAATGTGGCAAGTTAAATTTTTCAAAAGAATATTTATGTCAATTGTTTTTTATTTTTGTTTTATTACATAGAATACAATATGTTGTATTCATGATTAAATTCAGCAAAATAAACTAATTCAGAGGTAACAGATCTTTGTAATACTTGGTTTATTTACATAATGACTTTAACAACTGGATGTTCGGCCCCTCAGCAGTTGTCCTGCAGTAACTGTGGCCCACGAAGAAAGTTAATTGAATAGCCCTGGCCTAAGCTTTTATCCTTAATGGCTTTTTTAAGTGTTCATTACTTTTACTTTTATACTTTAAATAAAACCAGTAGTTTTACTTGAGTAAAAAGCGTTTGTTGATACTTCTACTTCCAAAAAAGTATTTAAAAACCCTAGTATATATACTTCTTCTTAAGTAATGAATGTGGATACTTTTGACATCTCTGCTTGTCAGTGGTAATTCTGTTTTCCTTTAGCTTTGGGTTCAAATCAAATCAAATGTTTTATTAGTGTTAAAACTTGACATTTTGACACTTTCAATCCATCTTCTCCTATTTTTTATCTCTCTTTTTCTCAAACCCTGCTGCAATGGCCCACTTTCTCTTTGAACATTAGCACGTTTTTCCTTAAATCACTTATTGCCCGACATCCTGCCACGCTCTTATCCATTGCACGTCTTTGTCAGTGTGTTTTGTGATTTTGTGGCATGCAATGCGTCTTCCAAGAACCCTGAACTCGCGTTGGGAGGCTGAGTTGCCTCGGTTTCATAACCAACTAATGACAAACTCACCAGTGCGCCTGCAATGCATGACTCACAAGGATAGGATTTTTGAAATGCTAATGAGGTGAAGATTATACAGAGTGCAAGACTAAGATAGAGAATAAAAGGGCGAGATAGAAACTAAGACAGAGGGAGAGATTTTCCATATCTTGGTGGGTGTTTTGCTGGGGTTCGCAGACGTGAATTTCCGCTCAATGTATTGGATAGGTTTTAATTAATCTCCTTTTACCGGCTTTAGTGTTTCATGACTCTGCGATGAGTCAGAGCAGGAAAGAGTATTTAGGCAGCGAAGCCTGCAGCACTGCGTGAGCACTCGCCTTACTTTTTTTTTTTTTTTACCCCAGTCTTTCTCACTCTCCTCGACGTGTATTTGTTCATCTCCAGTGCAGTGAATCAGGCTAAACCAGGTTAAAGAGAAGGTCAAATGCACAACGGATGTCGTTAATCTCATTTTTGTCATTCTGGCTGCATGAGATGCTGATCCTCCAGGAGACACTTACCTTTGTTTGCAGAGCACATCCAAGCATCTCCGTTGGTGTCTGCTCCTATACGCGAGTAAATTCACAGGAAATGCATTTGACTCCTAAAAGATCAACAAAGCCCCATTGAGCCTGTGGGTGCATGTGCAAAACAAAGATTTATTCTAAGCATGCCGCCGTTCATCACCATACGGCGCTCGTCGTTTTCTCTCCACCTCTAATTTCACTCTGCTTCTGGTTCTTCATTTGCGTCCTCTGCTCCCATTTGTTTCTTTTTCTCATTGTGCCTTCTATCTCATCTCTCTCCCGGCTCTCCCTCTATTCATTTACCACACCTCCATCTCTCCTTCATCTCTGTCTGTACCTCTCTGCCTCTGCCTTTTCTCTTGTTTCAGCATGTTGAGCCAGTGAAGGTCATTTTAAGTGTTAGAGACGATAAGAGGAGGGTTGATGCTGCTGCAGGATGGTTGTGTCTTCAGATACAGCAGTGCAAATCCATGCCTTAAACTACCTCTAATTTCAGTGGAATGATTGTCTCACCTTCAAATCCTGTTGATTTAAATTACAGTGCTTTGTGTTGTTTTCCTTTAAAAGAAGTGCAGCAAACCTTTCTTTAAGAGAGAATATAGTTTGGGAGTTTTCCAATGCTGCAGACAAGCACAAGAAATGGATTACACTTTATTTTTGTCTGATTTATTGTCTAGGTGGCGAATGTAAATGGTGCTGACACGCCTGACTGGCCAGTGGTAACAAAGTAATGTCCTTGTCAGATTCACTAGCGCAAGCCAACTATAATTTTTTGTCACAATACTTAAGCAAAAGCACCATTCAGGAAAAAAAAATCACACACTGCAGCAGAAAGCAGGACAAGTTGCAACTCTGTTAAAGTTTAAAGGAAAGCAAGTGTAACTTTTGTTCTCGTTTTAAAGAACCCACAGTGATTAACAAATTTGCTTTCTTTAATTCTGTCTTCAATGTATGCACTCTTTTAAAGATTTTATTATATTATTCATCTAATGTAATGGTTTTTACATTAGATACAGCTAATCATAAAAAAAATTGGATGAAACAGGATGTCCATGGAAAATGTTTACAGTCAAACAAAATGTACAACACAGCCGCCTCGTTACAGGAATGTACATTATGTGTTTCACTTAGCTCACATTAGTCAGCTCCATGAATGAATTTCTAATACAGTGTGGCTGACAGGCACTTGTGGGACTGCATGCACAGGAAGTATTGAACCAAGGACAAAGACGTCTGGTTTGCTCTGCAAGCTGCAAACACACACACACACACACACACACACACACACACACACACACACATGCACCTACACACAAAGCTTCACACACAAAAAAGAGGGCATAAAGGAAAACTAAAGTGTGTGTGGATTTGCCAAAAATGTCAGTTCTCCTGCTGCGTCTTTGACATAAACTCTGTTTCTTGCCTTTTATTCTCTGTAAAAGCTTGGTAATAAAACAAGTTTGAACTGGCTCACTGTTAGTTTTTGAAAAAGCTGATTTTTTTTTTTTTTTGGCCTTAGATGAAAATAAAAAGAGACAGTGCTGCAGCTGAGTCTTAACTCTTACTGCTCAAACTGTCACTAAATGAAAAATAATATAAGCAGCTGATGATCTAGAGAATTAAACAACTCATCTGCCCTGGTGGATTTAACTTGACAGTTTACAGATTACGTATTCAGATCCCATATTTTTGCATCAGATGTTTTGTTTACTGTGAATAAAGAATAAAAACCAATAGCTGCTCTCCACTCATGCGTCTGTCAAACAGACAGCTCCACCTGCTCTGATTTCCTGGGAGATAAAAAGCGGGGTGACCCTGGCATTTACACTTTAATGAAAACAATCGTAGGAAATATGTTTATCTGCTCAGCCGTGGTCAACTGAAACAAACTGTGCTCTTTTAAAAAGGCCACGCGCTCAAGTGAGTAATCACCTCTGGCAATGAACACCATTTAGCTGCAACCATTACAGCTGTGTGTTCGACCCACGCATCTGCAGCAATAATGGCTCAACACGGTTTGTAGAAACTGAGTAAATCAGAAGGGAGTCAGTTGTATTTATGTATAGGAATAATGGTAGAAAACAGGCTCAATCCAAATTCTTATAAGAGGTTGGGCTCAGCCTTAGTTCCTCTGCATTGTTGAGTCAGTTGAGGTGGTTTGGGCATTTGATTAGGACACCTCCCTTTGCTTCCTTTAGAGGATTTCTGGGCATGCCCCACTGTGCCCCCACCTGGGGGCAGACCCAGAACTTGATGGATTTATTATAGCTCCTCTGGCCTGCCTTGATCTAGGTGTTTAAGAGTGTCTACTTTAACTCTTAGCCAGATATCATGGTTTGGACATTTGATATCTAAATTTAAGCAGTACTGTGCAAAAGTCTTAATCATCCCTTGAATCAGCTAATTCCTTTAAGTTTTTGAACGAGACATGTCATGCTTTTAAATCTTTCTTTTCCTGTCATGATTTTGCTTTTGTATGGTTTATTTTGTTAGAATTCTTCTGTTTTATTGTTTAGTCATCTTGTGTCTTATTTTCTCATTTCCTGTTAGTTTTCTCAATTTATCATGTTATCCTCAGTAGGTTCTCAGTGTTTTTCCAGCCTGCCACACTCACCTGTCCATAGTCTGTAATCACCTAGGTGCTTTCACTCCCAATCATCCTCAGTAGTATTTAACCAGTGTCATGTCTTCATTGCCTCGTTAGCTCAGTGCTCATACCATGCCCCAAGCATTGTTTTTTGCCATGTTATGTTTTTGTTGGTTCCTTGCTGCCACGTCAGCCTTTTTCTTTTGTATTTCATTAAACCAGTTTTGTTTCCTTTCAAGTCCTCGTGTCTGCCTGCATTTTGGGTTCCAATTTGTGACATTTCCACATTTAAATCAGTCAGTTGGGTTTCTATATAAAGTGGAACTGCAATGCTTTGGTCCAAATTCCTCCTTATTGTAACTCCACAAGCCCCTCTTTCACCCCCTTTTCAGTGATTACAAATTGATTAAAATATTTTAACAATGTCATTCTTGTCCATACAGCCTGACATTGGAGCCAGAATCTGACCCAGAGCCAGAGGAGAATGAATACAGCAAAATTGTACACCTTATTTGGCAATTGCATCACAAATTGTGAGAATAATTCCGAAAATGTCATAGAAAATCTGAACGGGTTGAAAAATATGACTTGAAAGAATATAAAGATATATTTGCAGGCCAGGGAGAGACTATATTCCATTTTTTTGCACTCCTAGAGACTATAGGTACACAGCAAAATGCATTTAATGGCTAAAAAAGTGAATTCTGCATGATAAATTTCTTTTAAAATTATCTTGAGCAATATATTTTCAGCATTTCTGAAGGTCTTTTCAAAATAGCTGTTTTTTTTCTCCCTCTCAAATCAGGGAAGGTATTAATTTATTTGATAAAAACCTAGAGATTTTTTTAATCACACATTTTGGATCTGTTTTACCTCATTTTGTCAGATCAGTACAAAGGCAGCATTGCCATCTGTCGTGCCCTCCACCCTGGCAAGATGAACATCAGCAGTGAAAACTTTTAAAATAAAACAAACTGTTTTCTATGTACTTTGACAAGGAGAGGAAGTGACACCAACACCATGACATGAATATATTCTCTCTGTCCTAATCCCCCTTTTTTTGGGTGAGGGTAGGAGGGTAGAGGGATGGTGACATCTTGCCAGGAGCAGAAGTGACAACCTTGTGGCTGAAATATGTCTGCGACACAGTCCCAGCATCCTGATGCATGTGTGCATGTGTGTGCATGTGCATATGTGTGAGACAGATTGTATTTAGTCATGCTGTGGGGCAGGACAGGAATAAAAAAAATTAAACAAAGCAAAAAAAAAAAAAGAAAAAGCAACAGTAAGTGACAGAGAGCACGGAGGGCAAAAAGAAAGGATTAGTCATTGTCAACTGAAGAGGTGTGTCTCACACAAACACACATAAACACTGCTTTTATGTGTCCATTCCTTCAGACCATTACATTCCACCTATTTCATGTAAATTTTTCCCATTTGGGTTTTATCGCTCTTTAACAAACCTCTTCCTTCACCTTACCCTAGCATGAGCCACGTGTCGTATTTTGGTGTTGATCCAAAGTGCAAACGAGGAGGAAGAGCTGAAACAAAAAAAAAAAAACATTATCAGACATTCATAGTAAAATAAAAAAAGGCTGACAGTTCAATGGGGAGAAACAAACACAGAGGCCTGAAACAATGAAGTAGGCAACCAGGTGGGTTCAATGATGTGGTGGGAAAATAAGCAGGCACCTGTACTTATTCTGGAGTCGAGCCTGAGCTGTGAGGGCCAGGCGTCTTTTCCCCCTGACACCCTTTTTTGCGCTCTTCCGGGAGGATTCCAAGGAATTACCAGGCCGTCTGAGAGACATAATCTCTCCAGGGTCCTTCCCCTGGGTCTCCTCCCTCACTAACTACCATTCATCAGTACTTTACAGCCTCAGCTCCTCAGTATTTTCACACTGAAGCATAATTTGTTGCATGTAGGGACCTGAAATTGTGCTCATACTGACCTGCGTTCACTCTAAATTTCAAACAGCAATTTTCTACAAACAGGAGCAGCTACTAATGGCATTGTGCCAAACCCTCAAACAAGAAAAACTCATCCAGAGGACCTACTTAACTTTTTTTTTTTAAATCCTTCAACATCATTTCAGCAGTTTACAGCTTTGATGGGTCTGTTTTGGCAGCAAAATGGTCATAATGTTATGGCTGACTGGTGGTGTGACACAATATGGATAATAACAGAGCGTCAATGCCTCTCCTAATGTCTCCACTGACATAGATTCTGTTTCTGGGTTTGTAGTCCATGAACACCTTTGGCCATTGTTCTGTAGCCTCTTTGAGTGTGTGTAGGTGTGTGTGTGCGCGTGTGTGTTTTTAGTCTACAGGGCAGACATCTTTGTCCTCGGTTCAATAGTGCTGTCACCAGCCCATGAATTATGGAAGTGTTTGGAGGTGACAAAGTACAGCTTAAAGGCTAGAGACACTTTCATTGAGTTGTGAGTCGTGACGGATGTGTGCCACTTTGTGTGTGTGTGTGTGTTTGTGTGTGTTTGTAATTCTGTGTGGGTGAACCCCCTTTTTCACCGTGGTCCTGATGAAAAGGCCCAGATCTCGTTCCTCGTCTCCACTTTTCCTCTCAGCCTCTGTTGAGGCAGCACTTTCATCAGATCCTCTCTTGTTTCTGTCTCTTCCGAACACGCAGCTGCCGCAACAAAACAAACTGGAGGCAGAGATTGAAGGTTTGAGGATTCCTCTCCGAAGCAGCGACCTTACCCACTCATCCTGGTGAACCTGAATCCTGTCATCATTATGTTGATTCTAGCTGCTTATCTAGAATTACGTATTTGCATCTGGAGAAGCAGGAAACCGTTTTTTTGCAGGATTTTTACAGCCTTATAGCTACCTTACTCAAGATCAAAATAACTAAATAGGTCATGTCACATAAGGTAAGCTGTCACTTTTAGGCTGTTTTTTTTTATCTTTTTTTAACCGCAAAACTGAGTAATGTCAGGTTACTATAGCAACTCAGGTAGTTAAAACCCTAAGGAGGATGTTTTAAACATTGATGATATGGGAGAAGAAATATGCAGCTGATATCAAGGACATGAATAACAATTACACAGAAAAGGACATTTTTTCTATCTTTATCATGTTAGATCATTGTTATAAAACAAATCTATGTTCACTAGTGTAAATAAATTCATACTGATAAACACAAACTTTATATCTCAAAGTCAAACTATTGCAAAACTTGCTCAAAACTAAAAATGAAGTGAAGGATTTTTGTAGATATTTTGTAAGTATTCTACTTGTGAAAACGCTTTTTATCAACAAGGCTGTGCTGATTTTTCTCTAAATTGTCTCTTTTCTGTAGGTGAGGTTGATAAATATTGGGACATTCAATTAAAAAGCTCATAAACACAGTCCCACTTCTGAACAGGGTTTTCTCTTTTTCATTTATTTCAGAAATTCTTCAGATCACGTTGTCATTAAAGAGCTGCTGAAAACAGAGAAGGGGAAGTTTAAAAATAAGAAGGTCTTAACTTTCTGTTTCCTGCACAAACTTCTGGAAGAAAAGAAACAACTGCAATACAAAAAGAGGCACGCACACACAAATGTGCATACACACACAAACGCACAGAGTTTTAGGCGTAAACTGAGCGTGTTACCTGTAAAGCCCTGAAGTTGTTATCTTAAAGTGGCATCCTGGAGCTGGAGGGTGGGAGGCTGCGTGACTGGTGGAGCAGATTCCCGGCATCAACAAATATTATGGTACACATCAGACTCACAAAGGAAATTTGAGCACACAGGTGAACACAACAGTTATGAAAATACAGGTGCAAAAAAACAAACTTGAATTAACATTTTCACATCAAAACACATGAGACCACAAGATATACATTTTAATTACTGCGCCACAATTAGGAGATATACTCTGGAGATTTGTTGTTTTATTTACTTTTTGTTTTTACCTGAAGGAGTCTGTGCTTTCATTTCAAGGAAGTCAGATTCACACTCAAACAGAAAATACAAGTCCACATTGTTTGTCATTGCAATCAAATGTGAAATTTAACATCTAGATTTCTGCTTTAGTTTCAGAAGGGCTTTGTCTGTTAGACTCCTTCATGGTCAAACTCCAGGACAGGAGGAGTAAAACAAACCCAAACGCTCACTTTCCTCCTCATAGCTCACTAACTTCCTGGAAGCATCCGTAAGACTCACTCAGGTTGAACCTGAAGCTGGGACAATAATAGCCTCATGAGAAGGAGCAGTAAATAGAAGTGAAAAGTAGAGATGGGTAGGAATGTGTGCACTTTTCTCTGTTGAGGCGGAAACCCCTGACCTGGGTCTAAATCATTTAAGAAAAGTGTGTGAGAGAGAGAAAGAGAGGGAGAGGGGGTGGGATTTAAAGGGATATTCTTTTTGAATTCCCCCTGATTTTTTGGAGCAAAATATATACAGTGGGGAGAACAAGTATTTGATACACTGTTGATTTTTCAGGTTTTCCCACTTGCAAAGCATGAAGAAG
>JAUBOC010000160.1:7460603-7474632 GCA_032275365.1 Anablepsoides cearensis | reverse complement strand
GCAGAAGGATAGTGTCTTTATTAGTGGGCAAACAAAGAAAATCAGCAAGGGATCAAATACTTCTTGGACTCACTGTAAGCTCACATTTGGCATTAAACTGGATTTTATTTTAGGATGCAAGAAATGTTAACCTGTAGACATATGGTGAGGGTGTTTATGTGTTATATGAGGAAGAATTTATACTTGAGCTGTAAAAGAGGAAGCATATATTGTAAATGGGAATGATTTCTATCCTTTTAATGTCTAAAATCTTTTTTTGTAGGGTCATCTTCCATTTGCTGTAGTCGGCAGCACAGAGGAAGTTTCTGTTGGGAATAAGATGGTGAAAGCTCGTCAGTATCCCTGGGGCGTTGTCCAAGGTATTATTCTGTTTTTGTGTTTTTACACACGTCTCCCGTAAAAAAAAAAAAAAAAATGCAAAAAACAATAACCAAGCTGTGTGTTTTAATTCTTCCAGTCAGTTAAAACTAACTCTTGAATTTGTTTCATGTCTGTCAGTGGAGAATGAGCACCACTGTGACTTTGTGAAGCTGAGGGAGATGCTCATTTGTGTAAACATGGAGGACCTGAGAGAGCAAACCCACACACGTCACTACGAGCTCTACAGGCGCTGCAAACTGGAGGAAATGGGATTCAAGGACACGGACTCAGAGTGCAAACCTGTCAGGTAAACAATCCAGACACCAGTATCTATTGAAAGCTTCCTGCTCCCTGAGCAACAAGCTGTAAGGTGTGTGTGTGTGTGTGTGCTGGTGTGTGTGCGTGTCTCCCACAGTTTACAGCAGACATATGAGGCCAAGCGTCAGGAGTTTCTGGCAGAGCTGCAGAAGAGAGAAGATGAGATGAGACAAATCTTTGTGCAGAGGGTGAAAGAGAAGGAGGCAGAGCTGAAGGAGGCTGAGAGGGAGGTTTGTGAAATTATTTACAATCCAAGACGAAAGCTCAAATTATAATTTCATTGTGTTGTTTTTTACACCTTTGTAAATAGATGTTTACTAACTCGCCTCATTTTACACACGTCTATTTATAGTGTTAGAAATGTATTAAATGGAAAAATTGTGTAGAATATATTTACTTCCATTTTAATCATTTTGTTCTTTCTAAATAAACATTTTTTAGTTTTTTTTAGTTTGAATGTGACTCTGTTTGTTACTAATTGCTGCCGCTGGCTGCTGTTGTTTTAGCTGCAGGGCCGGTTTGAGCAGCTGAAGCGCCTGCATGCAGAGCAGAAATCAGCTCTGGAGGACAAGAAGAGGCTTCTGGACGAGGACCAAAGCTCTTTCAATAAGAGGCGAGCCGCAGCTCAGCTCCTGCAGGCTCAGAGCTTCACCGTCAACGGCAAGAAGGACAAGGATCGCAAAAAGTAAGAGGCCTCTCTAAAACTGCTTATGTTTTCTTAAAATCGCTCAGCCTGCTCCACAAATATTGGTTGTGAGGGTGAAAAAAATGTAGGTTCATGAGTTTAATGCCATATTTGATACAAGATGACTTGGTTCAATTTAACAATTCGTCCATTTTTTTTCTCTTTCCTTAGTTCTGGCTTCATGTGAGGATTTTTGGATCTGAAATAACCTTTGTTACCAGTATAACCTGTGGCATTCTGTCCACCTCCTCTTCACCGGTTTTCCAACAATAACAAGGAAATCACACAAACCTGCAGCATGTGTGAACTCAAGTTGCCAAAGTTTAGACTGATTCCAAAAATCCCTTATACCTTCCTTTCTTCACTGTATTTTTAATCAGTCTTGTAGCTTCTTCTTCTTTCTTTGCTTTTGGTGTATCAGTTTTTATATTTATCCTCATTTTTATATAAAACCATCCACTTGTTTTTGGCGTATTGTTTTGCTGAGAGGAAACTTTACACATCCTACTCACTACATGTTTATGAATCACATGAGACAGGTACAGATGTGTTGCAGTGTGGTTGACCTTGTTTTCACTGATTTCTGCTACAACACTTGTTTAACTTCACACAGCCTTTTCAGACTTGCAGAACATGTTACCAAGTTGACTTTTCAAATTTAATATAATATTTGGTTAGAGACGGCCTTTGTTGACTCTACAACAGTAGCAGGTTATGTTCTTGGTTTATTAAAAAAAAATTAAGAGGAAGTGAAATGTCATTAGTTGAACTGGTTATGGATGTTACTGGGGTGTGGTAAATCCACATCCAAAACAAGTTGGAAACCCCAACAAATCTGAATTCTCCTGTTCACACATTAAGTACAATGCACGTGAAACATTAACATCTCCTGGCTGTATTTGTTTATTCATTTGACTTCAAAGTAGTTTGCACAGAACCTTCCTCTATAAAATGTTTGACTCTGGTTTAAACTGCTTCAGTTTTGTTTATTGAACATTGATTTGCATTGAATTGTTTGCAGTTAAAGGGCATTACACTTCATTACACTTCACTGAATTTGTAAAAGTAAAAACAAACAAACAAAAAAACCCGTAGAAGCCGTATTGTGGACTCATTTCTGGACTTTTTTATCTCCAGTTGATTTACAGTAGAGCAGCCTTCTTGGATGGGCTGTGTTGGGCCTAATTTGGGATGTTGCAGAGAATATTTATTTATCTTTGTTTCACTCTCTCATATATATATTCTTCTCACTGACTCAGGATATTTGCAGTCCTCTGCGTCAGAAAAGAGCTCAATCATTGCTAAACTATGCATCATATTGTATATTTTTTTTAGGGAGCAAAAGTATTTCTGCATATTTGTATTCACTTTTTTCTGTACTGTAAAACTACAAGGTGTACATCAGAACACTGTGGGGCTGGTTTCTGAAAAACGTGGTTTAAAAGCCAACATTGACTCCATTTTACTGACACTTTGTTCTGACACTAGTGTTTAAAAATGTTTGTGCCTTATCTGTGGGAAACTTAGTATTACACTAAAGACATAAAGGAGAAGACACATTTTTACTACACTTGTTTTTTAAGGAATAAACAGTATTATTTGGGAGCTTTGTTTTTTTTTCTTTTCTCCTTTTAAATAAATCTTTGTATTTTTGTCATGAAATTATGTGTCTGTGTGGTTATTCTGAGAAAAGCTTAAATTGTTGTTTTAAAAAAAAAGTGTTTACTAAGGGTGCAACGATACAGAAAATTCACGGTTTGGTTCGATACTTTAGTCACACGGTTCAATATTTTTTTGATACAAAAAAAGGAATGTCCATGCCCTTTTTACGTTGCAATTTATTGAAATTAATAAACATTTGTTTAACCTCAAAAGTCCAGTTTTTTAATTAAATGTTGCTGAAACAGCAAGTTTCTCAGTGGATCTGTGCTCGAAAATGCAGCCTAGGTGGAGTAGTTGAACACAGATCCACTGATCCTTCAATGCAGAGCGTCTTAAGAAGAAATAAATAATAAAATTAGTGTCTTCGGTACGGTTCGATACAGGTACATGTATTGTTGCACCTCTTGTGTTTACATTTCTCATGTTTTATCAGGTTTACTCATATTTTGAAGCCATACTTAGTGCCAGGTTGAAAGGAAACCTTTTTTATATCTTCAGATAAAGCTATTTAAATGAAGCTAATATATAAAATTGCTTTTGTCAGCAGGCGAAAAGCAAAATTGAACAAGTGAACCAAAAATGAGAAAAAACAAAGCCAGTCTGGGGAAAAAACCTGTTATGTAGGCATTTTTTGAAGACTGCAGCACAAGTGCAGACATTCAATTTCTGTTGTATAAAATAAAAATAAAAAAAGATGAACAAACAACAAATTATTTACATTGTGTTTGCCCCAGAAGATAGAAAATAAGGTTACTGGAATACAAATGTTTTAAAACATTTCTCACACTTGACTCTTTCAGTACATGAGGTAGCCGGAAAAAAAAAAAAAAAAATATATATATATATATAAAAAACTGACATATCCATTATGTGTTATGCCCTTTTTTTAAAATAGAAATATTATTTGTGTTTTTCTTTTTGCTTACATTTTCACCTCTCCTGCCCATCCTATCTTATTTTGTTCCTGAGCGCACACCCTCACAAAGATACTGCTGTAGGTTTTCGTGCCCCGCAGTGTCTCACCCTCCAGCTCTGTTGCCCTTCAAGTGACTTAAACGCTGGCGCGCAGACAGGTGGACAGACGGGTTTTGGCTCCAAGCCGAGGAGCGCTGATTGATTCCCTCCAGGAGCCTGCAGCACCTCACTATTATTATTATTAGGGAAGGGAAGAGGACACCCAGAGGAGAAACTTGTCTCTAAGGCAAAACATGGATAAAGCATGTTTGTATGTCAGCTTGTATTCAGCTGCTCTCTGGTTGATCTCACCAAAATCCATGGAAAAGCTGAACACTATCTCAACACTGCAGAGATCTTAAAAAAAAAGTGGCTGTTCACCTCAAATATAGCAGTTTGAGAGTTAAAGTCACGTTTTTTTCTGAATGGGCGTAAATCCGATAGCTGTCACACTTTTGCTCACACACCGTCCTGTAACACACCACCTTTCGCCAGTCACTCTAAATGCAAATGCGTGCCATCATTGTAGACAGGGCCTGACTTCTGGAGAGATGAGGTTGTCATTTAAGGGGAGTGCGGGGCGACGCTCTGGAATTACCAATTACACACCTCATCCATGTCAGTGTTTGGCTGGAGAGCTAAGAGGGCGATAAGAACGGAGGCGGATAAAGGAGAGAGGAGAAGATGCCAGCAGGGATGAAAACAGACATCCATCACCAACATGTCTGCAGTAATAAAAACAATAACACTCAGTGAATACAACTAGACCTGGAGCGCCACTCATAACGCTTCATAAGCTCCTAATGAGCACACTGAGAGTGAGGATGATTATAATTAGAGCAGGATATGACTCTCAAGTTGAAACCTCTACGGGACCAAATCCAAACGGGCTTGACAGGTAATGTGTTTGTTTTGTACTAAGGCACATAAATGTTTTGCTGGTCTTTAAAAGCACACACACATGTGAAATTTATTTCAAAACAAAGGCATTTATTGCGAAAAATGCACTTGACATGAAAAAACAATCATATCAACCACGGGTCATCAGTACAAGACGATGTATAATGATCACATGGTAGAGAGCGCTGGACGCTGCCAGCCCAGAGCATGAGTTCAATGGCACAAAAGGCCTATAAATATTCTGCACAATATATATATGTCTATATATATATTCTCTTTTTTTTCTCCTCTGTTTCACTCAACAGTTTTAACTCAGTCCTGATGAGGCATGAGTGTCCATGTTGCACCAAAAGTTTCATAAAGTTTCTTTTTTTTTGTGTGTAAAGAGCTACATACAGATGCCTCTCCTCTCCCTCATTAGAGAACTCACACACTCATCCAGAAGAACAAATATGGCTGACATTTAATTCAAAATGGCAAAAAATGACTCAGACTTCCTGGAAGGTGGACTGACAAAAAAAAAAAAAAGGTTTCTGCCAGAACACTTTGGCCTCAATCAGCCTAACTGGGTAACTAATAAGTCCAGCACAAAATTTGTGCTTTTAACCAGTAACCGGTGGTTTTTTCACAACATATTTTAAGCTATTATGAGTTTTTAAGTGGTATCTAAGCTGAGGCCAATGAAAAACTTAGGTCAAAAGACATAAAAAACATTTTGAAAAACTGGTGCTTCAAGTTATTTGATCTAAAGTGACCACCGTGCAGTGGTTTTATTCCTGACATTATGAGTGTTGTAAACTTTTTTTTTTTTTACCCAGAACATCAACCCCATAAAAAAATAAAACCAATATTGAGATCAGTTGATCTTCAACACAAACTTGGAATTGTGCTTAAATTAGATTATATAAATTTGAGTTATTCTTAAAGCAGGCCTACAAACAGATTGCAGAAAATAAATTCTGCTTAGGGTGGTACAGAGCTGTTCTGGGATCTGCTGGTATTTGTCATCGGGCCTAAAAGAATTGGGTGGACTGAAAATCCATTAGCAGGCTCGTATACATGCGAAAAAAAAAAAAAAAACACGGGGAAAAAAGGGACCAGTCTGCTTGGATTAAACTGTGTTTTGACATCTGTAGGCACTAAGGTTTGACTGACAGGTTTTAAAGGCCAATGAGGATAAAATTCCCAATAACTAATATCCAAACTCCCTAAAAATCAGTTTTGCTAATTCTAAGAGAACAAAGTTGCACTTCCAGCTGACTGAATCAAACAGCTGCACAGAAATAAAACATATTCTGTTTTTAAAAACTGATTTAAAACACTAAACATGCACAAAAACTGAACTGTCACTCACATTTATGTGATGCTAATGAAAAAAACCTGATTGTAGCGCCATATTTTTTTTTTCCGAGCTTTGACCTGCAACAGGAAAAAGAATCCAAACAGCAGAATGTTTTTGGCTTCCTGTCTCTCTGCCGGCCAGGAGATTATTTAACAAGACAGGTCATTTCCCCTATCAGAGTCCTGGGAGAACATCTATACAAATCATTTCCTCTGGTTTGCTTTTATTGTGCTTTATTATAGAACATGCCACTTTTGATTTATTATCTGGCATGCCTTTTTTCCCCCCTTGTTCTGTGCTTGTTGTTTGAATGATTTGAAGTCACTAAATCTGATTTAATTCTCCAGAGTTTAGTCAATACATGAAAAGCTGTTCGCTGATGAAATGCACCAAAACAGGTTTTAAAAGGACTAAATGGGTTTTCTGTCATATTTCTAACGTGGTATTAATGCAGAAAACCAGAAACGACTCAACATAAGCTGTGTGCTTGCCTTACTGTGTGCATGTTGAGTTTAGTCGTTTGTGCTTCAAACTAAACAAAAAAAAAAGAGGTTTATTTTTTCAGCTGAAGAGTTGCTGTGCTTTTGTTTTCTGTAAACTAGACTGGATTCAAGGCCCAAGATCAAAAACTGAAAAACTGTCAGCTGCATGTTTAGGCATTGACTTGCATGGGAGCTGCCCGAAGGGCTACATTTTACTCTTGTAATATTTGTACAATCAAACAAATAAAAGATTAGAAAATGGGACTTTCTGTTTGTAATCATAAGGATAACAATCATTGGATTTTCAATAATATATTTCAAATTAGAGCTATTCGCATTTGTTGGTTTGTTTAGAAATTTTCACATTTCATACTTAAAAATTATTTTTTTGGATATCTCAATTTGACACTACGTAGTTTGTGCCTGTTCACAGACAAAAATCTGGTTAAAACAAGAAAAAAATGAAACCAGCAGCAGTAGAAAAAAAGTCCTTCGACATGTTTTAAATACTGTATATGCAGATATAGAAGCAGGTTGTAACAAATATTACCAAGTACATTTGTTTTATGTCCAATCTCATACCAAAGTTCCAAAAATAACTTTATAAAAAACAAGTAATATTCTGTAGAAGAGTTTTGGTGTGACTTTCTGCTTCTGTTTACATTCAACAAGCCAGGTTTTCAGTTTAATCAGGGTTTGTATGAAAGTCAAACTTAGTAAAAAAAAACATGTTTGACATGTAAGACATAAATATATATAAAAAATGCATGACCTAATACAGACTTTTTTTAAAATTAAACTCTTTTTTTAGTGACAGAACATCACAGCAGGACAACACAAACACCTATTACAACATATCAAAAAACGTGGAAATGCTACATGCATTGTTAACATATACGGGGGGGCTGAAACGAAACGTGTGCTCGTTGTCACATTGTAGACGAGGAGATGTGCTTTCGAAGAAAATCCAGGACAGGAGGCTCACACTCTTTCCTCGTCACCTGGCTGTAAATGTTCACTTCTCTAATAAAGAAAGCACCTGGATTCAAGTTCTGAGGTCTCAGTGGAAAAAAACAAAAACAAAACAAAAAAAAAAAAAACACAGAGCTAATCATCTTTGTGCTAGTGTGTTTGCTGGTGGATGACGCCCAGAAGGTAAACTGGGAGGCGAGGCTCACCGTTCTGAGTCTGTGCCTTCAGTAGTCAACGCCGCGGCTCTGAAACGCGAGCGATCGGTAAACCTCCACACTGCTCACCGGAGCTAGAACTAGCTTTCCCACAAAGTAAAAAATATATGTGTGTCTGTGTGCACATCAGTTGGACTAATATAGATTTCTGAGGACTGTTACCAAAAATAACGCTTCGTGGTTGCATCAAAACTTTAGTATTGCTTGACATGTTAAAGAGAGGAAAGGAGACTTCCTCAAGACCAACATGTGACATTACAACCCTGATTCTGACATAGTTGGGGCACTCTGTAAAGAATTATTTTCAAATGTCACGCATCCATATTTTATTCACAATGGCATAACATGTCAAATGCTGAAAAAAAAAACAAAACAAAAAAAAACAAAAACAAAGAAGTACGGTATTTATTCATGTATAATACTAGAAATTTTTATTATACCCAGGAGTAAATTTTGACTCACTTTCTTAAATGTACACCCACTATAGGTTTCAATATTTCCTTGTATAAAACTGAAATATTCCCCCTCCCTCCTGTTGTAAGTTGCAAGAAGCATATAAGTAGTTGTTTACTTATTGAAGTCAGAGGAGGACAAACTTAATTGCTAATTAACAGCCAGCTTCTGCTCTGATCTGTGAACAGATTGTTTTTTTCAGTGACACACAGAACCGGAAACTTCCGGTGCTCATCCTCCACAGCTCTGCAGCAAGTGCATCTCCCTAAATAATCTTTCACCACCAGAGGGCGCGCCGCAAAGGCTGAAAAATCCTAAAGTCTGTCTGAAATGAGTAGTGGCTTCATGCATGGTGATTAGATTTTTTTATGCTTTTTAAGCTCAAAAAATCATTGTATTAAACTCAAAATTGTATTATGCATGAATAAACGCAGTAAAAATGAGCAGAGATTCACCAGTCTGCAAAAACTGCCTAAAAATGGGGAGCAATTTCAGAATAATGGGACATTCTCTTTCAAAAAATTTCATCAGTTGTTCGGCTCGGTTCAGAAATTTTTATAGATTGTTTGTAAAACAAGAATGAACGCTTCAGTGGTAAATGTGGCTCTGTCTCAATCTTTGTGTTTCTGCCATCAAATTTCAAACTATCTTATGTCCTAGAGTCAACATTTGATGTTTACTATTATCCATTGTGAAGAAAATGAGTTTATGAGATTTGAAAATCAATGCATTCTGTTGTTTTTTTTCCACAATGCCCCAACTTTCTCCTTATAAGGGCTGTAAAGTTTTCACAAAAATCCAGGAAAATCAATTTTTCAAGGGTTAGCAGCTTTTAAGGCAGGTTTTTATGATAAATTTATACTTTGATAAATCTTTAACTGAGAAAAAAAAAGAAAGAACTCTTGGAAATCAATATTAGCCAAACCATGCTGCAGGTGTTGCACGTGTTTGTGTAGCTTGTGTTTGAGTGACTCAAAAAAAGGGAAAAGTTCTTTTCTTCCAGCTTAAAAGCTCTCAACAAAACTGCCAGGAAACAAACCCGTCTGACCCGTCCTCTGCAGGGTGCCTTTGTACCAACCATCCTCTCGTTTCTTATGAACAAACACCACGTCCCCCTCCCGTAGTTCGATCTCTGCCTCGCTCTGAGGGGGGTAAGGAACCACCACACGAAACCTGATGAAAAGAAAAAGACACATGACAGCTGGTCAGTGACATCATCAATTTATTTGTGCAGAATTTAGTGTTTTGTTTCTTTTGTATATTTATATAAAATAAAAAAACAGAAAGTTGAACAGCTTTGAGTGACAACTAAATCTAGAATCCATCATGGTTGAGGTAAAAGCCTAACTTTAAGACACTTTGAGATGCACTAGTGAAGGCAGTCCTGAAATTGACATTTACTCCTCCTTCACAGGCAGGGGTGAAGCCAGAGGGGTGGCCAATCAGTAGCCAGGGGTGGTACTTGCTACTCCGGCCACCCCTCTGGCTTCACCCCCCCCAGGTGTCACTTCCAAATAATTACAAAGTGAGAAGGGATCTTGAATTTTGTATTTGCATGTATGTTTTGTTAAAGATAGTTCTCTTATACTACTGTACTACAGTAATTTTCAGCTGGGTTTGTTTAAAAATGGCTGAATTATAGCCCTTTGCAAAATTAATGTAATTTGGCATTTGGCATGTGTTCATCCATAGATACTCATCAGCAAATTCCATCTCAATAAGTCTTAAACTAGCTAAATTGCATCCTTTTAAAGTTAGCTATGGTGGCCATCTTGAATTTCTGATCAGCATTTTTTTGGCTACTTCTACATTAATCTTCAGCTTTGTGTGTCTAAAAATGGCTGAACAATAAGCTGTGATTAGCACTCAGTTCAGTATTTCTTTGGAATTAGCTGTTGCGATCTTCTCTTTATTTTCAAATCCAGAGTGTTTTTCTTTATTTGTATATGAACCCTTTAAAAAAACACCTTGTGTCACCACTTGTAAAGAGGTCTAGCTCCACACCTGTCCACAGGGTCTGAACTTTACTAAAGTATTGGTCACACACGTTTGTTTTTTTTTCTCTGCTCTCCTCTCAGGCACACACGAGCGATGAAGCAGTGTGCATCTTTTGACAGAGCTAACCAGCTGACTATCAGTCTACCAGCTCACTGCAGACAGTTATGATACGTGTTACCATTAAATGCTTTATTCCTCCTTAATGTCCTGAGACACAACTGAAGGGTGCGTCTGACTTGGATAGAGTTTGTGCATGTTTTAGAGCTTAGATTTAAAGGACATTGGACTGTGATGCACCCATTCAAGATGAATGTAGCTTAAGGGCTGTTTAGGTCACGCTAATGTGTTATCAGTGTGGACTTCATAAGCCTTAAATCCCCAGGTCTTTATGCAGAAAACCCCAGTGAAATGTTCACGCTAAGCATTGGTGATTTATTGCTCCTAAAAGATCCTCTGGGTGGTTCAGACTGTTTTCATTCACTTTCTGCTCAAGCCTTTGTTATGACTGAGTCCCACAGGACCATGTAAGATCCTGTGGTCGAATTCCTCCAACCCCAAATTCCACAAACTTGTCAGAAAATATTTCCTGTCATTTGGACATGTGAGCTCATGTGCGCGTTTTTAAAGTGTTTTCGCCTCACTTTAATTATTCACTGTCACGCCGGCACCGTGCCTTTGAGCTCTGGACCCACCTCTCTCTTGACAGGGGTTTAGGTTCAGGCTGGAGGACCAGAAGAGTGCTGCCGGCTCGAGTAGCCGGGGGCGACAAGGGGAAGTTTGTGTCCAGGGACCCGGACTTCCTGTGCAGGGGCTCCAGCCCTATCGCCCCCGGCATCTCGCTCTCGATTGGACAGGAGCCGGCCCGGCCCTGCGACGCCATTGGACAGGAGCCCGAGCGGGCGTGGTGGTGATGGTGGTGAGGATGGTGGGTTGGGTCCGTGGGTCCGGCGCCTGGGCCAGCTAGCGAGGGGCCGTGGGTGGGTGGAGAGGAGGGGGGAGAGCGAGGTTTCCTCTTGGCTGCGGCCCCCGACAGCAGCTTCAACAAACCTGCAGCTTTCCTCTCCTTCTGAGGCTGCAGGGATGAAAAAAGAAAAATAAGCTTTTTTATATGTAGAATTTATTTAAACTAATAAAACATGTAGATTTTAAAACTTTTCTTTATGAAACGGTCTTTTAGTGGACACCAAATAAAAAAAAAATGAAATAATGAAACCAATCATCTGAGGAATTATCACAAAGTCAGAGTTCAGAGTGACTCCAGTCACAGATCATCTTAAACAGAGATCTAACTGAGTGATGTGGACGGAGAACTATTTCTCTAAAGCTACATGTGCAACTGAAGTGTGTGTATTGACTAAAGATAAAGTGTTTCTTTAAAGCAGCTGTTAAAGCAGATTGATCCTTTTCAATTCAGGCCTTTTTTATGTTTGGTACTTTTGAAAAGGGGCCATAGAAGCCCACCCATTCAGTCAAACTCTGGCAGCTTGATGGGATTTTATTTTTTCAGTCATGACGACGTGGATCAATACGGAGCAGACCTGAGTGTATGACGAAACACACAGCTTTCACTGTGGTTCCTCTTCAGCTCAAAAACTGCAGAATACCCATAATCAAAAATTCACAGCACACCTACAGGTTTTTTTCTTCATTTTTTGGTCAAATATACAATTACTCACTATTGACAAAATAAAAGATTTTCTTCCTGTTTAGCAAACAGGAAAAAGGAAGGAAATTCTGAAAATGACACTTGATGTTTCTGAGGCAAAAGGAGCAGAAAGCAAAAGAAAGAAAAGTATTAAAAAAAAGAAAACGGTGGGAAGACAGTGAGGGGAAAAACAGAACAGAAGAGTGGTGTGGGCAGAAAAAAGAAGAAAGAACAAGGGAGTGGGTTTTGAAAATGGCACAAAAAGCGAATAATCACTGCCTTCCTTCTTTCATCTGCAGGCTTAAAAGCTTAATCTGCCTCCTGTGAGTCTGTTCACAGGAAGTAAGTCTGTTGGTGTTGTTCTTTAATTAACCACCAGAGGGCAGCAGTCACCCACGTCACTTCTTGACTCTGCCTGTAAGTGTAGACTTATTTTGCATCATCTTTTTGTGTTTGTGTGCTGTTTTTTCTTTAACCAAAACACAAGAATAACAATACACATCATTATGGAACTCTGTGCCAATGTTTCTCCCTGAAAAGGACAAGATTTTAACTCAAAGAGGAGACTACTCAGTGGTGATACCTTTACTGCAGGCAAATCCTTTTAAAGAGAAAAAATGCAATAAATTGCAGGCATAAAGTTCAACAAAGGGTGAACAACTTTATGTTGGTATAGGTAAAGAAAACACATTCAAAGTATTGAAGAAGAAACTATTGCTCAAAAAACAAGTACACATGATGGTGAAAATAGAACAATATACAACAAAACAGCACACAAACACAAACAAGTTCAAATTGAATCAAAGGCCTTAATATCCCAATTCAAGTTCTTTACTTGATCATTTCTTGGAATTATTATTGTATTTTTTACTTTCCTGGACTTGCTGACATCCTGTAAGAGCTCCTGACAGCTTTTTCTTGGCAGCTTCAAGTGTGAGTGCAGACTCTTTGGAAACTGGTGCGCCGCATAACTCAGTGTCCACACCAAGATGATCTGTAACGCCAGCTGTGCTCCAGACAGTGTGTCAAACACAGATTATCCCAGCGTGAGTCGGCATAGCTGCTTTGTCATTTCCTCTGTAGCTATGTTTGAGTGTGTGAAGTCACATTCCCTTTCCCAGCTTCAGACCTGATGTTGGACTCAAAGGCTTTAGCTAAAAAGAAGAGTTAGACTAAACACTTATTAAATGAAAAGAATGCATATCTCAAGTTTTACACTAAGATAAACCTATATTGGGAAATGATGGATTTGGCGTTTTGGTCAAACCTGGAAAAGAACTTGTGACATTTGATGTCACACTCAAAGTATGTGTTGTGGTTATGTTGATTAGCTGTAATGGTCATATTAAATTGAGTTGTTTTCAAAAGTTAAAGAATTAGAGTTGAAGAGGTACTTCCAGTTATTTACATCCACCGGTTCATGAGATATTTTGCAATAAGAAAAAAAAAAATAGGTGGCAAGAAATAATAAATACTCACATTTAAAAACTGTTAAATTAGTCTATTGTTTCAAAAAGAGAGAAAAATAATAATTTAAGAAAACTTTTGTCACAATATACAAAAAAACATGTTTCTTTTAAGCAGCAATTAAAGTATCCTGAAAAAAACACCCACAACTTGTGTCACAAATAACAAACAAAACTTCTGTTTCATCAGGAAGTTATTTTCTTTTATCCCAACATGAAAATGAAAAGCCAATTTTTCGAAACAACTAATATATTGCTGCAAAATCTTGTAACACGCCAATGTGCAGGATCCAGAGCTGCAGCCATCGACACTGTGAACAAAGCTTCTGCATGCTAGCCAGTGAGCTGTTTGTCAGCCAGCCATGTAGTTAGATTAGTTGTTCCAGACACCGAGGCCAACAGTGAAACAAATGGAGCTGAGACAAACGCAAGCTTTCTGTGCCATCTTTCACTGTTGGTGCAGGACGGCTCATTGAGCAGCTGCACCAGAGCCCTGGGTGAATGACACTTGCTGAGATTCGATTAAACAATTTATTACGGTGTTTCAAACTATAGTGGAAACCTGAAAGAATACAAT
>JAUBOC010000160.1:7446081-7460536 GCA_032275365.1 Anablepsoides cearensis | reverse complement strand
TGAACCATGATGTTAATAAATCATAAAAGAGAATTTACAAAAAAAAAGTCTGGAGCCAAGAACATTGAAAGCAGCACACTGTACTTTCTTTCTGTTTTTTGTTTCTTTGAACCTATTATCTGTGCTCATTGGTGTAAGTGTTATGAAAAGAAGGATTTTTAATCAAAAGAAAGGTTTAACATTTTTCCCAGCTGAAAAAAAAGTTCTGGCAGACATGTTTATAACTGAAACAGGTGCTTAATTGAATAACTGATTTATGAATTATTCAAAAAAAAAAAAAAACTCTAGCTTTTAGTCTATAATAGTGAATTTCTCACCTTCTCTGCTTTGGGGGCGAGGACGCCCTGGGTGACAACGTGGGAGGGGCCAGGCGACGGCGGCTGCAGCGGGCTGCCCGGCTCGCCGTTGAGGAATATGGCTGACACGTTGGGAGGTGTGAGACAGGAGAGCGGAGAGGAGAGGGGGAGGATGGGACGTGAAGCCGGGGAGGAGAGAGGGGAGGGGCCTAAGCTGGGTCCTGGAGACACCATGGAGAGGGGGCGACCCGACTGGCCGGGGCAGCGTGATGGAGAGGAGCTCTGCGGACGTAGGGGGGAGATGGCCACAGTGGGGCGCTCTGGACTCCCAGCGGGGGGACTGTGGACTAAAACACAAACAGATACAAGTGTTGAACGGTTTATCTGATAGGGCTTTGAAAGAAAAGCAACGCAAAACTAAAAACTGATGAAGCAGCTGCAAAATGAAAGACCTTGACTTAAAAAAACGTATTCAAAAAGCCCAAATTTAAACACCCATATAAATTTACAGACTCTGAAATCTGCATGGAATCTCTATCCACCTGCTCTCAAAATCCTAAAGGAGGTGAACCGGTCAGGAGATAAAACCACTAAATACTCAAACCATTCACATACTTTATTTTGTAATGGAGACCAGATGTGTGTATTTGTGTGTATGTGACACAAAGCATCAAGCGAACAGAGAGAAAGAAAGGAAGAAAAAAAAAAGTGGCAAGAAGTGGGGAGAGAAATGAGAAGCCCTGTCATTACGCCTTCATAAAACAAAAAGCACAATGATGTCATTCGGCTGCGTGCTTGTCAGCTAGCGTGTTCACATGCGCGCAAGTGTGTGTGTGTGCGTGGGAGTGCACATGTCTGTATGTGTGTTATTCTTGGCAGTCCTCTCAGTGTGTACTCTCCAGCCTTCCCCAATGAGACCTTCACTATTTTTTTCTCTTCCTCAGAGGAAGAAAGAACGAATACAAAGCAAAAGAGAGAGAAAGGGGTACTGAAGAGATGAATAGACTCTGAGTGGAAAGCAAGGCTGATATGATCTAGACCTTGTACAGACACAAGTGTGTCTGTGTGCTTGTAGCACAAAATAGTACCACTAAAAGATCAGAGCACAGTACTGACTGTGTGTTCTGTTCATGTGTGCACAACTCATATAGCATTAACTGTGTCGCTGATAGTATTTTAAAAAGATTATGTCACATCTGAATAACTTATCCTGTATTCTGCATAGATGAATACAATTTCTCTGGAGTAGAAGTGTTGCTATTGCACATTTCTGTGAAACCATGAACACATACAAACTTTATGTTTGTATTCAGAAACACTACTGCTACCATGGTGCTTAAATTCTTCCTAAACCTGAAGAAGCAGGTAGTATACCTGCACAGTGGCTTACATTACCTTATTCCTAAATCTATTTTAATATTAATATGAAACATTCCTGCGATGTTAAGAGAGATATTTAAGGACAATGAGAGATAATGGCACCTCCACTATTAAAAATGGATGAATACCGTTTTTACTTGAAGAACAATAGTAAAAAAGTTCTAAATGCAGGATAAAACACATTCAGATTCACACACAGTTTCATTCAGCCTTCACCTCATTGCAGTTTTCTCTCTGCTTGAAACAACTGATGATATGCACTTTGCAAATTAAATCTTTTTTATTTTTATGCCTAGGCTTATTTTTTGTTTGCTTTACTGCTGGACAAAGCAAGCTCACATGAGAAAGAGCATTAGAGAAACCGGTTGTTAAATAGGCGTCCTGCAGAATTGCTCGTGCTGTAGTGGGTACCTGAATTAATGACTGTTCAATATTCCATTATTCTGTAATCAGGCACTAAGGGACAAAAGGCTGCAAGGTCCCAGATGATCTG
Source organism: Anablepsoides cearensis (assembly GCA_032275365.1). Classification (NCBI taxonomy): domain Eukaryota; kingdom Metazoa; phylum Chordata; class Actinopteri; order Cyprinodontiformes; family Rivulidae; genus Anablepsoides; species Anablepsoides cearensis. The sequence continues at coordinate 7,458,367 of JAUBOC010000160.1, read as the reverse complement.
GACCCTGCCCCTTAAAGCCAGCAGCCAGGACAGTAACGGAGCAAAGCATGAGAATGAGAAGACAACAGATGCAGCATCTCTGAGTAATCGGCTTTATTTATTTAACTAGATATTTGATTTGCCTTTTTTGGACAAAATATATTTTAAGGTTTAATATGGCTGATTTGCTGCAGAACATTTTTTTTATTATTATTTAAATCTATAAAGGAACAACTCATAAGCTGCCTGAACATAATATATTCTGGTTTGGTCATAATAAACACAGGTCACAGCCAGACCAAACTAGAAACAGATGCTTTTAGGTTGTTTTTTTTAATGAATCAAATCTAAACATGCAGAATTCAAAACATGTTAATGAGCATTTTTGTGTGCAGGTTTCTGCTTACTCAGCTGCATTGAGGTGCGTGCCTGGTTAACCGTGTGCTGGCTGGAGCGCAGGCAGTTCTTCAGCTGGGCGGCGGCAGTTTGTGGCGAGGAGGCGGGGCTGACGCCGTTACCAGAGTTTGCCGACGTCACGAGCGGGGTGGCGGGACGAGACGAAGAGGGGCCTGGGGATCCCGGAGACGAAGGGGCTGAGATTTTACTCGCCGCTTGTGTGCTCCCGTTTCCTCCTCCTCCACCCACTGGGCTGGACAAACACGAGCCACGAGAAGCACTGAGACCGAAAGGGGCCCTTGGAAGGAGACAGCAGAGGGACATTATTGTGTGAATGTTTCCTAAGAATTTACATTTTTGAGATTCATTGCTCTTCTGTATAATTTTCAGCATGCATCTTGTTCCAAAATTGTTTAACAATTTATATGACAAAACTTTCTCTCTTTCAGGACAATCTGGCTATGACTTTCGATACTTCAGCAATTTGTTCATTTTTAAGCTATTAAGTTTTTTCTGTCATTTTGTTCCTATTGAAAATTAATGGAGCAGTTTTCAACATCCTAAAAAATGTTCATAAATCTGTACTTGTACATCAGGGCTATTCAACTTAATTGCTCCAGGGGGGCACCGTTAATGCAGGTCAACAGCACAGAGGCTAAACATCCAGCAATTAGTCATTATGTAAATAAACCAATTATTACAAAGATCTTTTACCTTTGAGTTAGTTGATTTTGCTGCATTTAGTCATAAATACAAATACAGAACCCTTTGTAATAAATCTAGTGATATTTAAACAATCTCAAAAACAAAAATAACAGATTATGCCTCATATTTAACACAAATAATATTATAACATCTCTGACTTGCCAAATTTTTAAACCAATTTCATTTTCACTTTCATAGTTTTATCTTCAACTGCTTGTAGTTTTAACTGTCGTGGGTGTACATAGAAATGATTTTTACCAGCTTCTAGCCAAGATTCTGACATTTCCGTAGATACCAAACATGTCTATGTTTAACTAAAAGAACTTATAGTATCAAAGTAGAAAATCAGAAATTTTGGCTCAAGAAATAAATGAACCAATTAGCGAACCGAAATCTGGTCCCTCGCGGGCCGGATGGAGCCTGCGTGCCGCCATTTGAATAGCTCTGAACATTTTACCTGTTGTTCTTTTTCCATTTTTTTAAAATCTTTTGTACTAATTTCAGCTTCCTCTGGCTTCTTTTTGGCCTATTTTAGCTCTTTTTCTGCTTTTTTAGACATCATTCTGACCCTTTCTGCTATTCTGCTAATTTTAACATTTTTATGCTTCTTTAAGGATCTTTCTGCTATTTTAAGCTTTGTATGCTTCTTTTAGCCCCTTTCTGCTAGTTTCAGCAGTTTTCTGTGTTTTTAGCTACTTGTCAACAAATTAGAGTTTTTTTCAGATAAAATCACCCTATTGTGATCATTTCAGCTTCTTGCTTAATTCAGAAATACATGTGCCCCCTTTAGTTTCTTTCTGCTATTTTAAAAACATTTAATTTACTTATTTTTAAATTATTTTTTAGGCTAGTTTTCGCTTTTTTAGCTATTTAGTAAAAATCTTTCAACAGTAAGCATTCACACTGCACTTTCAAAGGAAATGCAAAGACTGGTTTAAGTTTGATTTTATAAACTGATATGTTGTTGTTCTGAGCATAATCACATTTTAGTCATTTGATTTTATTTTGGATACAAACAATCTGGTCGACAGAATGGTGCAGTTTTTTTTCCCCAATATTTTTAAAATTTAGCTCAGTGCATCACATAATATGCATGCAAACTATATTAAGCTGCTAGCATAGCTGTGGGGAACCATAGCCTTGTTAAGCAAAAATGATTAATGTTAATGCATTTTCTTTTCTTTGTAATAGCATAGCGGAGGCTGCGAACAGTACCATAAAGCTTTGTCAGAGTGAGTAATGTCAAAACTATTATCTGACTGGTGGGTCAGCACGGCGTGGTGTCCCTGCTGCATCATATGTGTTGCTGCAGGCTGCTCATGTTTCTGTCTGCAGAGTGCTGAATGGCAGAACAGTGAACTGAACATTATCAACGCAGCCGTATTCACACTCTCATGGCTGCCCATCGACTTCCCGTCAGACACATACAGAGTTATGGCTCTCTGCGAGCGGGTATGTGTGTGCTTCTGCTGAAACTTATGCGCAGGTTGGATTTTTAAGGTTTTGTGTGGTGTTATGTACACAACATTTAGGCATTTTTGTGGATGCTTACCACATGTGGTGCAACAGATATTTTTGGTTTGAGACCTAAAGATTTTCTACATTTCCTGGGTGAAAACTGCCTTTTATAAATGTTAGCCTGTCTTTTTGAGTGTTGATGCAAGTGTCTGTGCTGGTTTGGAAGCCTCTCATTATCAAACAGAGAAATTTCTAAGCTGCACTGCAGACAAAGGAGGGGGGAGTAGTAAGGAAAGGGGGGAGTGGGGGAAGAAGAAGAGAGTATGCTTGCGTAAAAATAACAAATTGCCTCTCATTTGATTATACACTCATCCTGCTTTTCTCTCTCTCCCTCCCTGAGATTGCATAAGCGCAGGATGTGAAGCAGCCATTCATATCCACTAAAGAAGGAAACCTGCTGTTTTTTTTTTTTTGCAGCAATTTTATCTATTTGTACCATTTCTTTAGCTTTTTCTTCTTTATCCTTCACCCACACTCTGTTGCTTTATTGTATTTCTGTGCAAAACACATCAGCTGCCACAATTCTCTCCATTCCTTACATCTTTTCTCCCACATCTCAGCAAGTGTCTGCATGTAAAACAGTTTTTTTAACATTAGTTCACCATGCTGTCCCTATCTTTTATGACCTCATGTGTCATTTTTCTCTCACATTCCAGCAATGTAGTCAAGTTGTTCAGTTTCCAGCGTTCTCACTCAGTTTTCTTGACTCCATTAATGGAATGTAAGAGAAATGTCTGAGGAAGAATACAGATTAGATTGCAATATAAAAAAAAATAACTGCCATTATCTGTTGGAGTCAAACTTTTTGCCAAATAAATTATAAACTACACAATGTATTTTAATGAAACTTGTAAAAGTTAATCATTGGATGTACATCTACAACTTATTAGGTTTTGGAATCGATCCAATTTAACATTGATGCAACAGCTAGTCAGCATGAGTCAACATAAAGATAGATTTAACCCAGTCCATTTTACATATTTTGAGCTGAAATTTGATGTGATAGTAGCTGAGAGTAATTCACAAAACACTCTCCAAGCACTCATAATATCATGTAAATTGTGCACAATTCGACTAAGTCCCTCTCAACATAGTATGTTAGTCTAAAGTTAAGATTAAGGGCAGCAGGTAATATGTATTCCTTCAAGAAATGTTTGTTGGCATCTAATTCCAATCTGTTTTTGAGCTGATTTTCAGCCCAAAATGACTGAAAAAAAAAAGAAAATAAAATAAAATAAAATATACAACCACTGTAGTGCCTTTGTGAGAAATAAAAAAATTTAGGGTGCCACATTTTTGCATTATACTGTCGTCTGGGCCTGACTCAGATTTATTGAGTGATAAAATAGAGCAGAAAAAAAAATTACACTTGACTACACTATCAGACCACTTCAACCCATCATGGATGAAATAAGATTGCTGCTTCGTTTTATCTAACAGTGGCAAAGAAATGATGTCACAGCCGTACACTCCGACCTCCACTGACCTGGACACGGGGGTGACGTAGTTTCCCGGGAAGACTCCAGAGGCAGCGGTTCTCAGTGAGGTGCCTTTAAACCATCCGTCCTGACACTTTTCTGTCACCCGGTACATCTCCCCTTTCCTTAGCTCCAGCTCGTCAGCTTTCTGAGGCTTGTAGGCGTATAGGGCCAAATATCTAAGCAACAAATAGTTCAAATGTGGGTAAAAAAACATTAAACTGTCTACCAAATTCAGATTAGTTTCCAGCTGGCGTCTGAAACCATGCATGTACTCACAAGGATTTGTGCAGTTTGTTAACTAACTTAAATAAGTGAATTAACTACATACATATTTAACTTTAGAAATATGAATGATTATCCCAATTTTCTTGCCCTATCCTGAATATGGTTAAAGAATAAAGAACAGATAATTATCCTTCAAAACATACTTATTGTTGTAGCATCTAAAATCCAACTTTATAGGACAATACACAGCAAAAATGCCAGTGTTAATTTAACACCAACAAAGTGTCTATATGTGTCCACACTCGCTGGTGTTAAAAGAAAATTTGTGAAAGTGTTAAATTTGAACACTCGTTTTTTTATTAATTTAACACCAACCAGTGTTTAATATTCAATACTGGGTGTCACATCAACATAAAAACAGTGTTTTTTATAGCAACAGTGTTAAAATACAGTGTTAAAAGTAACACCTGTGTATTATAATTAACAAAGTAAATTATGGTGTTGAAAACGTTAACAGACACCACAAGGTGTCAATACACCATCAAATTGAGAGTGTAAATTTAACACTCATAGTAGTGTTGTAGTGTTGCACTAACACTACTCAGAAGTTAGTAGAAGAGTATAATGGAGTCACCCTTAACACACCAGGAAGTACATCTCGCTCATGGTGTCGATTTTTGGCCAATAATACAAACTTAAACTTAAACAACTTGATCAAACTGAACAAGAAAACTAACCAGAACAACTAATTTTTACTCCAATGAACGTCTTTAATAGTCATAAACATGCAAAAACATCATTTCTACAAGATTACCCAGCATTCCTTGCTGAGAAAATCCTGGTCTGACATGAGGTGGAAGAGGGCGGGGCCTTTAAGAATACTTCTTTCAACACTGCATGGTGTTAAATAAGAACACTGTTAAGTGTTATGTAAGACCTAACAGTGGGCAGAGCTTATTCAACACTGTCTGGTGTTGAGACAACACTGAGGAAATCAACACTGTGAATTAACACCAACACTGGGTGTCAGTTTACTCAGAAAGTGTTAAAAATAACACCAGGGGGTGTTAAATCAACACCCAAAAGTTTAACACTGACATTTTAACTGTGTAGAAGGTTGTTTTCTTGAAGACTAAAACAACTTTTCACCTGGTAGACCCTTTATGTCATTAATATAATTTAAAGTCAAAATGATCCCTCTATGAGACTTGAGGCTTACTGCATGATACTCCCCTCTGAACATATGTGCCTTAACCAACACGCCGTTGTTTACACCGGCTTACAGAAAGCATGTGGGCCACTGTACATCATTGTTCTGTACTATATTTGACTGTGTGTGTTGAATATTCTGCCTGTGTAAACACCTCCTGTCGTGGAGACACATTCACATTATGTAGCACAAGACTGGATAAGAGTGCAGAGTAAACAAGCCTTATATGTGCTACCTCCCCGTTACCATGGTAACAGATGTGGGGACTGTCTCCCATCTCCCCATGGCAACAGGAACAGTTGCCAGGTCAAGATGAAAACGTCGGACCTCATCAATGGGACAAAGCCATTCTGTGTTGGTAAGTGTGTGTGTGTGTGTGTGTGTGTGTGTGTATGTGTGTGTGTGTGTGTGTGTGTGTGTGGTTGTGTGCCCATTAAGCTATTTGGAAGGTGATAATATTAGGGCCGACAATGCTGCTGTATTTGACTCACATCCTGCCAGAAGGACAGCAATTAATAGAGAATACACACACATTGGAACATCTAAACTAGTGGGGACCTTCAGTGATATGAGCCACAAATCTAATTCTAGCCTTGGACAAACAAACAGATGAATACAAGAGGGAAGTTTAGGAGCACAATTAATTTTCTGACTTTTCTTTACTCTGCCCTTAGGGAACGCACAGATACAGTGTGCATGTACTTGTAAAGATGCTCCAATACCACAGTACTGATTAAACCAGCTTTCTTCTTTTAAGCTTATTATGGAGGAGCAATGTCAACTGTGTGGAAATGTATATTATTTTCTAGTGTTTTATAAAGTATCTTAAAGTGATACTTGAGTAAAAGTTCAAGTATCTTTTCATAAAATTACTTTGGTAAAAGTTTTCTCTAAGAATATTACTGGAGTAAAAGTCTTAAAGTATCTAATTTATTTTGTAATTAAGTATGAAAAGTAAATTTCTGACATAAAATGTACTTAAGTATTACATAAATGTATTGAGTAAAAGCGAGTGTTTAGATTTGACCAAAATGACATTTGTTGGGAGGTGACCTCCAAAAAACTTTTTTTTTTAAAGGTGTGCAGCTCTGATTGTGTACAAACTCATATGGTGTCAGAATGATATATATTTATACTTTTCATATAAATATACTTATATGCTTTCTACTTCTTACCCTTTTAAAAATGTAAGGAGTAGAAAGTACAGATAATTGTATAAGAATGTAAAAAGTAGAAGTAAAAAAGTAGGCTGAAAAATAATTACTCAAGTAAAGTACAGATAACCAAATTTTCTATTTAAGTACAGTAATAAAGTATTTGTACTTAGTTACTTTACAACTCTTTTATTTCTAGATTATTTTGTGTTGGCTATAGTGGTCCACACTCCTTATCATTTGCTGGTAACACATCATAAAGCTGCTAACTGCCATTAAATAGGTTTAATCAGGATGCATATTTTGTATCAGCAATTTTATAAGAATATAATTTGTTTGGGACATTTATGCAAAGCTCATAAAATCTAAAGTGAAACCTTCAGCTGCAGTATTTACAGGTTCTATTTATACTGACACTGACCTTTCTAATATCTGTTTAATGTTTGCGTCATGTTTAAAGTAAAGCATGGAAACCTCTTGCTGCCACATTTCTGTGTCTTAATTCTTCCAGGTTGTCAGGGTTGTTATGAAGCCAAAGCCTCACACAATTTAGTGAACTGTATTTTTCCTCTCTGAAGGGGATTTCATCCTTCACCGGTGAAGGAGTAAATGTGGTTGCAGAGGTGGTGGAACATGGCCAATATCTCTGGGCACAAAAGGAGCCAATATGTCTAACGCTGTCAGAAGGGAGTTTTGTGAAATCTCGCTTGAATCTCACATGTATTCACTCTGTTGGTAGAGAGAGTGGGCAGGTGGAAAGAGGCTCTCACAAAGAAAGAAAAAAAGGAAAAAAAAACAGTGCAGCTGGATAAGCTGACAGCACAGAAGGGTACTCACATATTGAGTGGTAGCTGCACCTTGGCATGGGCCAACAGCTCTGAGGTTAGAGATGCCACTTTGGGAGGGAGAGGTACCCCCACTGAGGAGGGGGAGGGACCTGGAGGTGATGCATCCTAAAAACATGCAAACAGACAAACTAAGTGGCGTGCATTTATTATTATGGTAATAATAACGGTAGTTAACAATCCATTACCTAATACATTTGCTACCAGACGTTTTAGCAGAAATGGTATTAATTAGAATCAGTAAAAAAAAAACAATGAACCAGGTATTAACACAACCACCAGCCTGTCCACTTGAGCAAACTTAATGTATTTTTTATTTATAATATTTGTATAATTTGCTGCCAAAGGTTTTGGTGTTTTTGTGTCTGTCTGCTACCAAAATATCTTATATCTGATGCCAATTAAAATTCTAAGCATTAATAAATTATTCAAGATCCTATTTAAAATGTTACCATTAACTTTTTGTGTGACCCATCACATCGAAATGAGGATTACGTCTAAAAGGGTCAATAGAGAAATAGGCAAATATAGTTTTGATTAAAACATTTGCAAAAAGTGCATTTTATCAAAACATAATGAATAAATGCTTTATCAATGTATCATTTGAATGAACTGTCTGAAATATCATAAAACAAATTTTTGAATCACTTTTTTGAGCAGTAGCAACAAAAACACTGATTTTGAGCAAAAAGGCCTTAAAATTTGGAGATTTTCCCTGTGGGCTAGAAATGTTTTTGTTTCTTTCCAGCTGGGATATCTTAATATACAAATAATATTTGAAGTTTCCTCTTTATAATGAAAAAAATAATATGACATAAAATTAGGATTCAGACCAAATATTATTGTATTATTGTAACCAACAAGACAAATTTAGTCATAGGCCTATGTTTGGTTCCGTTTATATCAGAATGACCAAAATGTAGCTTTTAAAGCCAGAAATCTGAAAATGTGATGAGGTCATTTTGACCAAATTTGACCTAATCCTCATTTCGATATGATGGGTCACATTTGCAGTCAACTCTGTCAGTCTTTTTAAGTATCTCAGGATCCACTGAACCCATTTTAATGACCTCTTCATCTACCTGCTGAACATATTTTGGTAGAATCTATGGAACTTCTTCTAGCCAGTTAAAAATAATATTAATATAAAAAAAGAAAGTATTTGAAACTGCCTCATTTAATATTCACAGTGTATTCTTGTGTGGATGCACCTGAATGCGTGCAGCGGCTCTGGGGTCCGAGGAGCTGATGAGGACTGGGTGAGAGATCTCCATGCTGTGCCTGTTGTTGAGCTGCGCAGCTCTCTGGCTCACAGATAGGGCCGAAAACGAATGCCGCTTCTTTGCGTTTTTCTTCCCCTCGCCTCTCCTGTGGCCGGAGCCCTTTCCATTAGACGGGGAGGAAATGGGGGAGGGCCCGGGAGAGCAAGGGCCCAGCGGGGCCGGCTCGGAGCTGGGACCTGGTGCGTTAGCTGGCATCGGTTTGTCAATCTCCATCAGCTGCTTCGCTGTTTCGTTTAACTGAGGGGAGCGGAGGGCAGAGAAGGAGATGGGGGGAGGGAGGGACAAGAGAAAAGCAGAACTGAGTGGTTCATATACATCTGCTACATACACAAGTGTGACCTTTTCTGACTTGTTCTCGTTGGCTGCTGCTTAAACCTGCAACAAAACAATCATCACTTACAACAGCTGCATCATGTAATGCTCTCACTGCTCCACACAAACGCACACAAGGGTAAGCATCCACCTCACTTATCTAATTTATTATACGCACATGATTTACCACAGCAGCAGAGATTCTGCTGATTGCGCCAATATTTACAGAAAACATATGATACGGCTGTGAAAGCTGTTCTCAGAGGAGGCACCTCTGGGAGCAGAAAGTATGCAGTACGAAGGAAAGAATTTACTCATGTTAATTTATCTGGAATGATGAACGAACTAATTATCAGAACAAAATGAAATCAAGTCAGATAATTATGAACATAACAAAAGGGTGTGTTTGCAAAAAACAGACGTCGATGAGAAAAAGGAGAGGAGGAAAACACTCAAAACCTGCTACAGCAAGAGATCCTGCAACTTGTGTTTTATTTCTTTTTAAATATGTCATAGATAAGTTTTATTGTATTTAAAGTCAATTAAAAAAGAGCTGCCAAGAGGCTCATGTGGCACTTAGGTTTCTGCTCTGGGCAGGCTTATGTTCATGTGCCTGTTTTTTTTAAGAATAAAAGCCTTTTTTAGTCCTTTTGATGAATTGAGATTTAAGGAAACAATACTGAAAGTAGATAGGGGGTGTAACAATACATGTATTTGTACAAAAAAAATTTAAGTATGGGCTTTTGATTTGGTATGCAGCAGGTGTAAAAAAGCAGCTTTGTCTAAAAGGAGACATATCCTGCTTTTAAATCATTTTTCCACATTTAAATCATTCAGCTGGGGTCTATATAAAGTGGAACTGCAATACTTTGGTCTGAATTCCTCCTTATCGTAACACCAGAAGTCCCTCTTTCACCCCTTTTCTGAGATGTGCTTCAGAATAACTCAATTTGATGACGTCTCTTTAAATCCAAACGAGGCGCTTCACACCCCACACCCACCTGCAGCTTTCAGACTGGTCCATTCCAGTTGGGTTTACGACTATATGGCAGTGCAGACACGTTTTATTTACAAATTAATTCAAAGATGTCAACAACAGAAGACTTGTTCATCCAACCTTCCATGCCGAAGCCAGAGTCTGACCCGGAGTGAGGTGAAAATGAAGACCATCAAATTGTAGCTGATAAGTCCCTACCTGATTTAGCCGTTAAGTTGCAAAAACTGTGATGTAAGAGTTAGAAAACATCATGGAAAATAGAGAAAACTGAAGGGGTTGAAAAATATGACCCAAACAGAATATATAGATCAGTGTTTTTCAACCCTGGTCCTCAAGGCACACTTTCCTGCATGTTTTAGATGTTTCCCGGCTTCAACACAGCTGATTTCAATTGATAACTGATTAACAGGCTTTTGTTGAAGTGCAATCATCTGAATCAGGTGTGTTAAAGCCAGAAATCTTGTAAAACATGCAGGGTGGCATTCCTTAAGGAACAGGGTTGAAAAACACTGATATAGATATCTACACTGCACCAGGACAAATTCAATTTAAATTTCCTGCACTAATAGAGATTCCAACAAAATGCATTTAACACCTAAATAGTGGGTTTTGCATATGTTCCCTTTAAACTCGACTCGAGCATGCTATGATTTCTTAGTCAACTATAGTGATGGCGGAGGAAAAAGAATTGTGACTTTAAATCTGAGGTACATACCCAACTAAGATACTTGTGTAGCGTTACACCCCTAATAATAGAGTTCAGTGGGGGAAAAAAAGAAAATAACAACAACCCTACATTAAAGCACCCCAGCTCACACAGTTATTTTGATTTGACTGGTCTTAATGAGAAATGTGATTTATTGATGGTCGGTAATTAAGTTTTGAAACATTTGGCAGAAGGGAACACAGATCAGTTTGCATATGAATGGAATAAACAAATCTTTTAAAACAAGGTTAGGTAGTTAATAATCTGGGTATGCAACTGCTCATGTACCAAGTTCCCTCAGCACTAAAAACATATATGACTTATTGGATCAAGCTCTGGGGCTGTGTGATGGCGCAGTCATTAACACCGCCGCCTTGCAGCAACAACACTCTGGGGGTTAGTGAGTTTCTCCTCAAATACCTGCAACAAAAATGTTTCTTGATGGAGTCAGAATGACTTCTGTCATTTCACAGTAATTTCATAAACAGTGGTGACATTGTCGCAGTCGCAGAGAAATGAGGATGTGCCACTCAAATATGATCAACCAGGAAGTTACATTGTTAGGTTTATTTGTAGTGCATGCTTGTGTCTGTGAACACTTTAATTGCACTCAGACAATCCAGAGCTTGGGTGTTTTATGTTAAGTAACTTTAAAGGAGCCAAATCATTACAATTTTCTCAATATATTCAAAGTATTAATAGTTTATGCATTAATGTTCACACTAAGTTATGTGCTACTTAAATCTCACATCCCACCAGCAACGGCTGATATGTTTAGCGTAGACTGAGTACGATGGCGAGCAAGATTAACAAAAACAAGGTGGATTGTTTAATTTCTCACCTGTTTTTAGTGTCCTTGGGGTAAAAAAGGGAAGTGGAAAGGTTTGAGGTGAAAAGACCAAAGGATATTCAAATCCAGGAAATTTTTCTGCAACCTGGTTTCAGCGAAAGGATTGGCTAATGGCAAGTGTAGCAAAGATCCCAGAAAATAAAGTCAGGAATTATGACTTTTTGTGCTTCCCTACTATGTGGGGACCATATTTGTCATACACAACTACTTGTGAGGACCAACTCGTATTTATGTGGACCTAAGCCTAGTCCCCAAGCGGGAAAATGCTGTTGGGGGGCCATGGATTAGGTTTAGGACTAATGTGTGAATTGAGTTTAGGCTAGTTAGTTAGTCAGGTATACCTGTGAGGTTAGGTTTAGTGTAAGGGGTCTGGGTTAGGCTATAGCAGGGTGGGCAATCCTGGTCCTTGGGGGCCACAGCCCTGCTTGTTTTACTTGTTTCTTGGGTCCAACACACTTGATTTGAATAAATGAGGTAATTCAATGACTGAATCAGGTGGGTTGAAGCAGGGAAAAAAATAAAACATGCAGGGCTGTGGCCCTCGAGGACCAGGATTTCCCAACCCAGGGCTATAGAAATGAATGGAATCAATGCAATGTCCCCATAAAGATAGCTGTACTAGATG
>JAUBOC010000160.1:7424971-7437884 GCA_032275365.1 Anablepsoides cearensis | reverse complement strand
GAAATCATTAATCTAGTTTGAGTGTGAGGTGGAGATAGTTTGTTATATTCATTCACATATTTAGAATGTTACTGTTTGTTTGTTTTCTAACGTATATAAAATCAGCAACAATATCAATTTTATTAAATAATTAATGATGAATCTGATGATGACACAAATAATAATAATAATAATAATAATAATAATAATAATAATAATAATAATAATAATAATAATATAATAAAACAAACAGAGCTTTGGTATCGGATTAGTATCGGTATCGGAAGTGAAAAAATGTGGATCGGTGCATCCCTAGTTATCACCATATTGCATGTTGAAGGCCTTCAGCACAAAAACATATTAGCAACACTTAAACAGAAAAAAAAAACATTTAACTTAAAAGCTCCAAATAATTGTCTTTCCAGAGAATAATGAGTCCCAGTGCTGAATGCTTTAACCTTTACCAGAGTGAGACACCATTACTGGCAACAGGTTGACGCTCCACCAATTAAAGCAGCTGTGGTCAAGAAGCCGACATATTCTAACTTTTTCTTGGACTTTTCACAGCTTCTCTTCTTCTGGCATTTGACAAACAGTCATAAAACACTTTGGTTTCTTGTTTGAGGTCTCATTAACAGAAAGTAGTGGTCTGTCTTTGACCTTTGTTTAAAAAAAAGAAATACATTTCACTTTCACATTTAACCAGAGAAACTCTGCTGTGGAATGGTTTTACTCTTCTGTTCTGGAGCAGTTTGCATCCTACTTTAAAGTCATGCAGATGCAAATGAAAGGAATACATCAGCCTAGATATTTTTCTTTTTTTTTTTTACCCCCAGACTCAACAAGACATAAATACTACTCTGACATAAAAAAATTATATAAAAAAATTATAATAAAGGAAGTAAATGTGAGCACAGAGATGAATCAGCTGTCAACCATCTCCAACCCTTACCCCACTAACTAAAAAAGAAAACAAAAATCTGCATTTGTCTTAAAATCAACTTGAGCTGAATCCTCATGGAGAGCGGTAATGAGCAGCTGGCTGCTGAGTGATTTTATCTCCACACTTGGAATACATCACATCAAACACATACACTGCTGAAAAATTCATTTACGCTGTCACACTAGTTTAAAAGCAAAAGAACACGATAAAACCAGGCAGTTGTCAAAATGTTTATATACACAACTCATCACATTTCTGTCTGACAAACAAAAAAAGGAAAAATCTTACCATGTCATTGTTAACATAATGAATTAGGCGAAATCGTTTTCTTTAGAAGCAAAAATATATAGAATACGGATTCAAAATTCATCTTTCAGCATATAGTCAGATGATAAATTATTAGTAAAACAAGCAAGCCATTAGCCTTGTTTAACATGACAGCTAGGTGTGTTTCTTTTACTAAATTATTTATATCATTGCACATCTATCACACAAATCTCCCCTCTAATTCACCGCTGCAGCTTGTTTGGATTTTCACTGCATCTTATTTAATGACACTGTCTTTAAGGTTGTGTGTGTGTGAACAGTGTGTGTGTGTTACCTTGCTGAAAGCCAGGCAGTCTTTGTCCTGGTCTTTGTCTTTGACCTCAAAGTCATATAGTGCCTTGCCCTGAGGCGGCGTTTGACTCAGGGGTCGCAGCAGCTGGATGTAACTTGCTGGCAGGAAACCGTGGCTACCGTTGAGCTCGCCGTGGTACCAGTTGTCGTCCACCTTGCGTCGCAGGATGATGATGTCACCCTTGGAAAACTGAAGGTCCCCCGGTTCCTTGCCTTCGTAGGAGTAGAGCGCCTTACCACAAGGCAGCGCCGGGATGTTCTGCAAAACAAACCCACAGCATTTAGTACTGGACGTACCATTCCTCAAGTAAGCTCGTAAAGCAGAATCAATACAAAGCAGTAAACGTGTCTTTAATGCTGCTATGGTAGTGAGAGCCAACATGTTGTTTGCAGCCTGGAAACACGGATTTAGATCTACATTTTGGAAAAGGGAGAAACAAAAATGTACAGTAGTCATCTCCAACTCAAAGGATTATATCAACCTACAGTATACAGAGGTGTAAGATATAAAACATGCTATTTGAGCTATATGCTGCTGTTTTAAAGGGATCTTACAGTTTGCTCGTAAATTTCAACTTGAAAGCAGAAACCCATGGGAACTGGGTGATTTAGTCCCACTATTGTGGCCTGACAGAGTTATTAATTTGAAGATTAGCCGACAGGTGTGTCTTTAACATAAAAGTCTCGCTTAAAGACACTTTAAAGTAAATGTGTGTTAAGGCCCCTGCAGATCATTAAAAGATTTGAAGTCTATTATTAATGCCACAGCGGTGAAACGATGAGACAACTACCCCCCACAAACCCTAGCCTTTAAAGTTGAAGTTGTAATATGGTTTCATTAAAGGTTTCTAACATGTTTTGAATCGCTATACGACTTCAAACATTCATATTTGCCCTACTGTGCAGCATTAAAAAAATACAGCAAATAAGGTAGTGATTTGGCGGTTATTAGTAAGTTAGACAAAAAAGGAGATGATGAAACAGGTAAAAGAAAAAAAAAAGAAAAAAATAAAACAACTAAAACAGCAATAAATCCAATGGGTTTCAATGTGTTGGCCCTTGAGAGTAATTTGTAGAGCATGGGTAACTGGATATTCCCCCTCAGCAGTATGTGAGATATGGCTGGTTATTAAAATGTTTGCCAGGTAATTGCTGCTCCTGCAGTGGGCCAAACAGAGTAATTTTGAAAATGCCAGAGCTGCGTGAAGCATGACTCCCTGGAGTTTCATCAAAATCGGGTCTGCCGTGTCTCACTTATCACATGTCAGTGACAGACATGTACAGCTCCATTTACCCGCACCCTAAACAGATATATGGCATTAAAAGGAAAACAAATAAATAAATATAAATAAATGCTGCAGTGAATTTTGTGAAGTCTTATGAACCTCCCCTGTGTGGATTCTCCCAATTCCCTGCAATTCCCCTTCTAAATGACTGGTGGAGTGCTTCAAAAGTCTCAGAGCTTATTAACGATGTTGGAAAAAAAAAACAACACATATAACTGTTCTGGACACGAGAGAGACTAATTAATATAAATTACAATAAGGTTATCATCAATAACTGAAGCTCATCAAGGCTTGTAATATCCCTCTGTGCTGTGATCAATTTCAAACAGCTTGAGCCACACTTGGCTTTCTAAGTTCTGCTTGAAAACAGCAAACTGTTCTTGTAAATTGTTTCAAGTGGTTTGAGGCACTGTCAGCCGTTTGACCCTTTTTTTAGTTTAGTCCTTTAGTTTAATGATTTTCAGATGAATGTCCTTTTGAATGATAAATGGATGCTCAGCCATTTGACGCTGACCGATGAAACAAATGGTTAAAAGAAGAACCTTACTCTGTAGATGAAACAGTGTTGTATCAGTCAACCTTGAGAACACCAGTTGTTTCATTAGATGCTTTAGCTGCCTTTCACAAAAAAAAAACATGAATTTGGTTGCCATTACTCCAGTTGAATCTAACAGAAATGCTAAAGATGACAGTTTGACAGGCAGGAAAACAACATGACTCCCATAGGACTTGGGCTGAGAACATACAGCAGATGGATCAGTTAGAGGAAGATGCAGCTCCCAGGTTGGGTGTCAGGTCTTTGCTGTTTCCTTATTTTGATTTCTTAAAGACAATCCCTCTCAACTAGTGTTTACTGCTGCATATTTAGGCTCACCATTGCTTTTATCTTGTATTCAAAGTAAATGACGTATTAATTATGCTTCTAGCCAAAGAAAACTATTGAACTAGTTTGAGAATTACAGTAAAAGCCTCAGTTGTAAAGATGGGATCTGTCGTGGAAATATTTATTTAACAAAGACAGAAATACGTGGTCCAAGGATGAAGGCAGTTTGTGGGATGATCAGCTGAGTTTTATTGCAACAACAGGAACTTCTGCTCTGCGTCCCTCTGTCTCAGACAGTTGAGGCCTCATTAATGCTATTATGTCCTCTTAATACAGCAAGATTTCATCCTAAGGAAATGCTAGGTCAAGGGAAAAGACTAAGATAAACACAAGTGATATCTAAGAATGATTGTTGTTAGCAAATCTTGTCCTGACTTTAATCATTATCTATGATAAACAGCATGTCATGAAAACCTAGGTCATTAAAGTATGTCATGATTTACTGCCATAAACTAAAGGTATTATTCCCATTACAGGATCAGCTGCAAACTATTGCACTTTCTTTATGGAGGATGATCAAAAAAAATCAACTTGTTATGGAAGAATTATCAAAGCATTTGTCACACAAAAGGAACGAGACAGCAAATTTTTCAATTCTGGAAGACATTTAAAACAGACACATTCTCAATGACCAAAGGAAGAAATGCCTGTTCGTGTGTCTGTGCCTAATAAAAACAGACATAGATATACGTCTCACTCAGGACTGGTCATCTAAAGGCCTGTGTCTCATCTCACACATCAAAGACGTCAAATTAGAACCACTGAGTGCGAGATGCAGCTTTGTAGACGCTAACGGCTGTGACAGAAGGCACGGCAGTAATGTTATTTGTGTCACAGATGGAACAACTGGTAAGCATCGTGAAGATGAGACAGGAAGCTTTGGAACTGTGAGCCTGACTTTGTCGACATCTGTGTGAAATCAAGGACCTATTGTTTCAAGAAATGTATTGAATTTGAGCAGCAAGCTTCTCTCTGCTGTCACAGTTTGGCATTTGTAGAAGTGAGGAAAGCTAGGGGACGGTAACTATAGGGGGAGGCAATAAATCCATTAAAGGGGATAGTTCAGATCTTTTGAAGTGGGTTCTGAGAAAAAGTAACAATTAATCTGACAGAATATAAAGGCTTTTCCACAGAAAACAAACAAGACAGATTATATTTTAAACAAATCCCGCCAAATTTCACCAACACACAGATTTATTCACAATGCAACTCAATCTCCAGATACACCCAAACTAAAACTGCAGCGCTCAACACACACTGTTTATACTGAACATGTTTTTGAAGGCAACTGGCGCTGGAAGCCACTTTACCAGAAATAAGAACCTAGTAAACAAACAGCAGCGTGCAACAAAAAAAAAAGGGGGAGGGAGAACAGTAAGGAAAAAGGAAAAACAATTTCTTGTTTTCAAAGCAGAGCTGAACGCGACACACATCTTCACACACACTCTTGTCGTACAACTCATATAGCGTGATTTTTTTCCCCCAGATGCTGCACTGCAGAGAACAGCCCGAGGTCCCACTGTCTGAGTGGGATCTGTGTTGATGCAATAAGAGGAAACAGACGTAAAAAAACATCAAGAAAACACAGAATTAATGCTGCTTTTGATGTTGCTACCACTTCCCCAGCTAACACTGTTCCAAGTTCCTGTAAGACTTGTCCACCACGAGCTGGAACCCCTCACAGCCAAAAGAATGATAGCTAAGTGTGTGAACACCTGCACACTCCATCCAAGAGCCTGAACTCTGCTCCTTAATCCCACATCACGGATCCCATTCTTCTGCTTTCAGGCTCTCCAGAAGCTTTTGAGGTCAGGCACTGATGCTGGGTGGTAAGGTTCATAGTCTCAATGTAAGCCCATCCCAAAGGTGTACAGTGGATTAAGGCTTTACGCAGCTCCCTCAAACAAAGCTAGGGAAATCATTCCTATAGAGACGTCTCTTTGTGGAACGGGGATTTAGTTTCATGTCGTAACAGGAAAGAGCATTTCCTGAGCGTCTGTGACAAAACACTGGAAGTGCTGTGAGCGGGAGAGACGTTCTGTCTGTGTCGGCACAGGATGCGTCAGCTGCGTGGCCCCTGTGATCGGAAAGCGTTGTGAAAGTCAAACACAACCAGTTAGACAATAAACCAAGTCAAATGTGAAATAGATGAGTGTAGAAGTTGCACATGTGATAGTCATGAAATCAAGCTTTGCCGCCCTGTAAAATGAAATGTGCCTGAGCAAGTGAGAGAGAAAGATACGAGTTCATCAGCTGTGATTTTAACTTATAAAAGATTAATTTTACAGTCTCAAAATTGTATTGACTGTTATTTGAGCCAATATAAAAAAAACTAAACCAAGCAAAAAAATAAATCCCAAAAAAACAGCATAAGTGCGCAACCTCAGGTCACCTGTGATACAACTGCCAACTTTGAAGTACTGAGGACACAAATAACTATCTTAGTGCTTTTGAAGATGGTGCAAAGCAACAGAGCAGCATAGACTAGGGCTGCACGATATTAGGAAAACATGTGATGTGCGATAACACTGCTTAATATTGCGATGACGATATGACTTACGATAAATGAGCAAATACATATGTAGTGTTTTTATCTTTCTGCTCTGGGTTCAAAGCCAAAAAAAACAATCTAAAAAAAGCTAATCATTTCCATTCCAGCCTGAATTATTTTTTAAGTATGAAGAGACCTATCCAGTTAACCAAATACATGAAGGGCTCCATTAGATCGATGAAATACTTCAAGCTTCCATCTGACAAAACGCATAAATGCAAACTTTTGAGTCAACCATTTATTGCAGTTTATGCAGTTGTTGCGATATGCATAGACCCACCCTACCCTTGACCCACAGAACTGAAAAGTTCCCCCGAAATGCTCCTGTGTGTGCCTGTCTGTTTCTCATCTCATATCTTATTTCTTTGCCAATGGGTAAATCTTTAGAAAACTTGCAGACAGCAGTCATTGGCTGTACGTAAACAACTGAAAAGCTTTAAAAGCAAGAGGATTTTAGTGAAACTTTCATTGAAATAATAATGTAATGTAACTCTGAGGCCATGTTAACACTGCAGGTCTTTATTCCATATTTTTTCTCAAATTCATTTTCTATGTACACAATATATTTTAAATATGAACTCTCCACCGCACTGATTAAACCCCCACATGCAGAAAAAATATGTGACGTCACATTCAGAATGCTGTTTAGAAAAGTAAACATGGGTGTATTCACACCAGGAAGGTGCTTTGGTCCACTTGTTTGGTCTGGACCAAAGAGCGCACTTAATTTATTTATTTTTTTATTGCCGTTTGCATTCACATTGTGCTTTTTGCTAGTTGACTATAATTTATAAACAAAGTCATGTGGGGGACGGTCAATGCTCTTATTGGACAGAAATGATGAGGGAAAGGTCTGGATCAACGGGGGAAACAGACTGTTTAAAACGGACCAAATGTGTCAGGTGTGAAAACACCCTATGGATGCTACATGTTAGCATGTGTGTATCAGTTCTGAAGTTGTTGTGAAATTAAAGCAAACTATTTTTTTTATCTGACATGCTTGTTTTGTTCAGTGTTTACATTTGAAGCTGCACATATTCATAGAACAGAAGCAACATGCTGAAAGTAAAAATATTGATCCAGTAATGTTAGTATTGATATGGTCCGACACCAACGGTACTATCATACAGTATATTTCTGTGGATTCACAGTCGGACAAGAAAAAATAAAAGACCTCTTATCCCACAAGTGTGGTGGTGAGGCAGATTCCTGCACAGATGTGTTGATAAGAACAATGAAATACTATAATTTAAAGGATAAAACTAGGCGTAAATAAAAAAATCTGCACCACTAAGCTGAGGCTCTTTGATTAAAACACGTGAAATTATAAACATAAGACGTGGCAGGTGCTGATAGTGATGGAGAGAATACAAAGGTGAGCAAAAAGGGAAGAGGAAAGCTGCACGCCTCCTCCTCAGTCTTCATTTCTTCTTGCAGCTCTCAATTGTTTCTTGCATTTTCTCAGCTGCGCTCCTGCGTTCACCATTTCTTATGCCTTTAATCCTTTCTGACTCTTCAGTTATTTCCACCTTTCATTCCCACCATCCATCCTTTACTTTCATCTATCTTTATTTTCTTTATGCCTTCTCCCCTAAGCTGAAATAGCGGGGTGGTAGAGGCTCCTTAAGGGCCTCATCAGGGAACTGCTCTGTTTGCTGCTTGATGCTGGGAAAAAGGAGGTCGCTGTGCTCTCTCTGCTGTTAAGGACCATCTAAAACTAGAGGTAGGCTGCTGTGTTTCTCCTCACTAAGCCGGAGGCAGGAGGGTCGTGCTGCGTGTATGAGCTCTAGATTTTTATAACTGAGAAGATCCCACCTGAGTCTAAACAATGGAGAAATTCTGTTTCATTTCATTTTCTTCTGTCATTTTCTTTTTCTCCGTGTGGGTTCTTTTAGACTAGTAAAACATCTATAGTCACAAATGGGTAACAGTTTGCACCTGTATATCACCTATTATTCTCCTGTAGGTTTGACAAAACAGCTTAAGATGGGATTTATGCAATTCATTCATTCATTCAAATTATTCATATAAAAACCTAATCAAATTGTGTGGCACTTTTTTAATGTTTCTTAGCAAAAATTGCAATTCATGCTTTACTTTAAAGTTTACTCGCAAGCGAGTATGGTAGCAGCAAGAAATAGTGATATTAAATTGAAATGTTGTGTATTGTGTACATTTTTTGTTAAACAACAAAAAATGTAACTTCAAGATTGAACAATTTAAATTTGATGCCCAAAAATGAATGTGAAATATCCAAGTGTATTCAAATTTTTATTGCTTGTATTGGTTATTGGTGTAATCTAGCCCCAGTCTGACTACTGTATGAAAAAAAATATATCTTTCATTGTATGTGTGTGAAGAGTTCAACAGTGGGGTGTCACAATGTTTTTTTTTCCTAGAATATTATCATTAGTCAAAGTGTGCACACACAAACACCCATTTCTTCTGTCCATTACATAAATCAACAAACGGTAATTACTGCACCACGGGGGTAAGTGTGTGTTCTCTGTGTGTGTGCTGTCCTTGGAAATATTCTAAATGCACATGTCTTTCCATCACCGACTGGTGAGAGTCCCATCTGTCAAATGTGTGTCTTCAGTACCCCTGAAGTACTGGGAGGTGACTGGTCCAACAGGGAACTGACTGCCACATTCAACAAAGTATAGTGGGTAAGTCTGCAGACAAAACATTTCCAAAAGAAAGCCTTCCTCAAGCTTAGGGTAGAGTTGATGCGACGCACAGGGCGCGAGTGTGTTTGCGTCAAAAGTGACAAAATCGCGTTGTGTCCTAGCGCGTAGTCGTGCACCTCCGAGATTTTGTAGCTCCACAAAGGTCACGCGCCGTGCTGCATTTCAACGTAGACATTTTCGAAGCTGTTCAGGTACGCATTAACATCATTTATATGATCCCTCCATGAGAGATCATAAAGATAAACATATGGCACAGAACACCTGAAAAGAATTTTTTTTTTGCTTTGTTTTAAAATCTAAAAATAAAAAGCTTCCTTTCACGTAGACTCTTTTCAGTTATTTGTCTTTTTTTTGTCATTTCTACATCAACACGTTCATAACTATTCTTGCAGAGTTACTATTGCAAACCTAATTTACAGAACAATGTAACAGTGTGTACATATGAGACGCACACCCCATAACCCTAATCTAATCTGTGGGCTGTAAACAACAAGCTGTAGAACAAATTAAAAAACAAACGTTTGGTAAACACTAGTGAAATAGAACCAAAAACCACACATATTAATGGGTAAATTACTGTCGGTGAGGGAAGAACAGCGCTTCACGTATACGTCAACTGAGTTTTCACACAGCGCGCGGCTCAGGATGCGCACCTGATTGGATTAGCAAAAAAAGGGAGGGGTGGCGAGATAGCGCTGATTAGATAAATGCTGCATTATTTTTGTTTTGTTTTTTATAACAGAAAGGGTTTAATGTCTGTCAAATTACCTTTTTTAATACCATAGTTTACTCCTCTAGCATTGGACTTGCTGTTGTAAACAAGGTTACAAGAACAGCAGGCCAGTCTGACCGTAGACATAATAAAGATTTATATTGTGTCTATTAGAGGTGGGCGATATATATCGCAGACGATATTATCGAATATGTTGTTTTGAAGATATGAACTTTTTACGTTATCGAGTTTTCATACTGTTTCGTAAAGACGACAAATGCAGTGGAGGCATAAAGTCCCCATTCGCGGAATATTTGCCACAGAAACCAATCACCGGGCAGGATTCAGTCATGTGACTGTGGTCGGCGGCATCTGAGCCAATCAGCGGGCAGGATTTAGTCACGTGATTGGGGTTGGTGGTAACTGAACTAAACAGCGGACATACTTCAGTCTTGGACTCGCGGCAGCCAAAACCACAGAGCTTGTTTATCCAATGAGAGCAAAGCAGAGAAGGTCAGCAGGAGCAGCAGTCCTCCTGGATGAGTAAACCTCTCCTCCCTCACTTCACTCCTGGAACTTTGGTCTCTAAAACCTAACTTTATATTAACTATTTGGGCTCAGAGCACCATTATCCAATAGATATGTCCAACTTTGCATGTGTGACCAAGCTCCTCGTGCAAAGGCTGTGTTTCAAATGTTTTTGTAGTTTATCATATCCATAGATGTCCTAGTAAGCAAGCAGAGTTTGACAGCATGTCTTTTTTTTTAGAGAAAGAAATACAGATATCGTCAGATTGTCGATATCGGCAAATGAAAAAAAATTATTGAGATATTTTTTTTGTCCATATCGCCCAGCCCTATAGGTCTGACATTGGCGATGACTTCATTATCTTATCTTTCTACCTCTATATTACAGAACTTTAGGTTACGGTTATAAGGGCAAAGTACAGTAAATCAGTAATGCTTTTTCAGATATATTAATAAGTAGGGAGGGCTAAATGTTTTTTTAATGATACCTTGCCCTTAAATAGAAAAGAAAATGTTTTGCTTACTGAAAATAATGTGAAAGTAGTTCAAATCAAAATCAAATGAAAACAAAATGAGAGGATAAAACAGAGCGAATGCAACTAGCCAGTCAGTGTTAACACTTTAGAAACGCCCCCTTTGAGTCCGCCGATAACCCCCTCTCCATTCCTCTGTAACCTCAAGGGACTCAAACACACACACACACACACACACATATCTACAACATACTGACTAAACAATTGGTGGCTCAATGGGTTACTTCCAATTTTTTATTTATAATTTGTTTTACAGGTCTAATGAGCTAATTACAATTTGCTTTAGTGGTCTATATAAAAAAAACCAATTTAACTTTTACTTTATTATTTAATGCTTTACTTTCAGTCTTAACTCTAAAAAAATGTGAATTAAAATATAATTATAAGCAAATTTTAGTCTGATTCTGTTTGTTTCCTGTAAATGTTGCATTTTCATCCTTGGTTCCAGTTTTATTTAAGAACTACTTTAGAAAATAGATTAAATGGACTCCAAACTACTTGAACTTTGTCTTATTTTGTTGTTGAAATTAGTAACTTGACTCTTTAAACAAAGGAGTGGATTATTTATTTAACACTTATCTTTTAAGTTCATTCATTTATCCTAAGTCTTCACTTATCAAAAGGTCAAGAAGCAAGAGAACACTTACCAAAGAAAAATAAGATTATGACTTATACTTTAAAGTGGTGTGAAGATAAACGCTGGGAGCTTCTTGAAAGTAAACAAAATGATTTTTTGATTTAAAGAAAATTCACTTCTCTCTTTAAAACTCAAAACCAGCAGCTGAAGTGAGATAAACATTCCTTTTTTTAAAGTAAAAAAAAAAAAAAAAAAAACTAAAGGATATGAGAAGCTGACAACACTAATCTTTAAAAGGATAATCACAATATTTATGGTCATTAACACATTTCAAGCCTTCATTTCTGTGTTTTGAAGTGATAAGAATCAGACTAAAGGTGCAAGATGATGCAAACATTTGCTTTGCTGCTGTAACATGTTCTCCCGTTCACTCATGTTTCAGCTTAACTGAATAAGTCTGACAAAATACAAATTCAGTCAAACATAATTAAAAAACTGAACTCAGAGTCAAAATAATCTGGATGTAGTTCACAATTTAGAAGAAAAAACAACTTTTCTTTGTTTAAATATCATGTCGCCTTCAGCTCTGTAATTTAAAATATACTGTAGACACATTTTGAATCTCTTGAGGCTCCATTCGTTTTTAAATAAATAAAACATGTGACCGTGACCATAGCATAATGTTAAATGTATTACTGCAACATTAGGACATAAATTTCACATTAGCAGACACAATCATTGGTGTTGCGCTGCACTTGAGAAAAACTTAATGTCATACTTGAGAGCCATAATATATATATATATTTTGCAGTCTCTATCCACCCCATGGGACTCTCATTACAGAGACAATAACTTTGAGGCAAGGATTTTGTTTACCGTAACTAACTTTATCTATTTGTTTTCCTCCTTGGGAGTCATCTGGTTAAATGTCAGGTTACATACAGCTGTGTAAATAACCAAACTCTATTTGCATATTTTCAGACTCCTGGGGATTTCTTTCTTGGCTGAAAAAAAAGAAAAAAGAAACCTATGAGTAGTTGTAAATAACTGCATTATAACTCTAAAAGAGCAGCATGACGACACAAAATAAACTGAACATTTTTCTTGTGCTGATTCTCAGTCATCCAGGACATGGTCAATCAGATGAATGAATAACAAAACAACTGGACTTTTTGGATATTTTGTAGTTGAAGACTTTTGCTTCCTATTGAGGTAGCAATTACAATAACAAGATTGTGGAGTTCCAAGTGTTTAAAAATGCAAAAGAAGCTTTGTTATATAACCTGGTTCATATGCAGATTAAACTCACTCCCCTCACAATGGAGAGTCATTGAGGTCTTTGTTTGCCTGGCTGACAAAAAAAGATACTTTAGTCAAATGCATGAAGTTGTGATTCATTGTGAAACTGACTGTATTGGGCTTAATTAGAGCTGGGCGGTATACCGTTTTGTACCGAAAACCGCTTTTTTTTTTCGTTATATGAATTTCGGACATACCGGTTTAAATAGTCTAAACACGTTCGGAACGTTTCGTCGCGCCGCCAGTGAATTGTTTCCCGGGGGACACTTTTCCTCGCAGCACGCTACGTCTATTAGCATGCTAACGTTTTTGTC
>JAUBOC010000160.1:7354570-7365606 GCA_032275365.1 Anablepsoides cearensis | reverse complement strand
ACATACATACATACATACATACATACATACATACATACATACATACATACATACATACATACATACATACATACAATAAATAAACACAAATACTTTTGAAATGCATGTAATTATCTTATATCACATGCAATGTGTCAGTTTTTAGCACCATGAAAACAGACACTACCAGTTTAATAACACTAGATGGCGTAGTCGAGTTGAAACCTGTTGTTAATTGTCCCAACAAGAGTAGGTCCACCTGGTGCGTTAATCGGTTTCTCTTTCAGGGCGGAGGGGGAGAAGAATCACAAACTTCCATTTCTCTCTCTCTCTCTCTCTCTCTCTCTGATCAAGGAGGAGCCTGCAGACACACCGACATGCACCAACGTGGAGGCTGAGACACACAAGTCGGGCTGCGCGGAGTGAAACCTCTGAACTCAGCCAGTCCGTCTGCGATGCGCTCCTCCTGACACCAGCCCGGCAGGAGACTCGAACCGTCACCGACCAGCAGAACCGACCACAGGCCCGCCGATTCTTGCAGAAAGACAGCAGATCTGTCAGGACGCGCACCTCTCAGAGCTCCAGGTAAGAAACTCCAGGAACTCAGGAATGCTAAAAACAGATTGCTGCAACAGTTTGGGGAAATTCCTGAGAAGCACTTTTTTATGCCATTGTGTTTTACTGTAATGTTACCTCATAGATTAAAAAAAAAAAAAAAAGTGAACAGTGGCATTTGACAAACTGTCATTTAGGCTTGATTACCTTATATTTATGAGAGACTCAAAACAGCAAGAACTTACAATTTAAAACATCCTGAAGATTCCTTCTAGCTTCTTTAAATGAACAGACACAGAGCTGTATGTTGTGAAGTGCATAGAGAAACTGATTATTATTGGATTAGTATAAATATGCATTTTCTAAAAAGAAGAGAGAGAAAGAAAGACAAGTGTCCAAAAATATTTTGAAATATATGGAAATAACATGCCTATTAGTGCAAAAGTTTTAGTTCAGGAAGATAAATTAATTTTACTGTTTAGACATCAGTAATTGGTGAAAAAAATGTGATCCTAAACAAGCAAATCTAAACACTGAGTTAATATGATACATATAAAGGTACTCATTACAGTGTCATGAAGATGGCTCAAAAAGAACAAGAATTCAGGAAAGAAACAAAATTCTTGTAATTTATCCTCATTGAAAGTCAATGTGTCCTTAAATTAAATATTTGTGAACGTGTTTGTTTACCACCAAAATCAGAAATGACTGAAAACAGGTCAACAGCGTCATTATGAAAAACCGGGTCAGAATTGAGTAATCTGACAATTAATATTTATTAATATTTACACTCATATTTGTGAAGTAAAGTATGCAGATTTGTTACCACGTGATTTCAGCCAAGTGATTTGTCTCTATTGAGTCCATACCTGCATTTCAGTATTGCATGTTAACATAGAAAACTACAAGAATAAACACCCTTTGATGTAGTTCAGGATAACATTTTTTGTGGTTGATTTCATAGTTTTCATTAAGAACGCTGGAACAGAATAGTTTTTCTTTCTGATTTCTTTTCCATGATGACATTTTTTAAAAAACTACAACAAGTCCTGTTAGGGTTAAATCATGATTAAGTCAGTTTGTCTTGTATGCTTTTAATGTTGTGTTTGTTTGGGAATTAGTGCGTTTGTGGCCCATGCACACCTTCCTCATCTGTCTGGATAATTGTTTTCTTGGTGCCGCCTGGCTGTCCCGGGCCTCAGGGCCCCCCAGGGAAAGTCCTGCCCGCAGACAGGCAGCTCAGCCCGGCTGGGGACATGTCAGGTCCTGCCGCGCCTCTGAAGTCTCCTCACAGGCTTTGAACTGAAGCTGCTGGAGGAGGAAATCAATCCGTCTCTATCCTCTTGTCTCTCCCTCTCTCTGACTCCCCCTGCAGCCCCCAGCGCAGCCTGTCGCTGCTGCTGCCACAAAAAAAAAAAAAAAAAATCTTTCATGTTCACAGGTAGAAAGACAGAAGCATAGGCAGAGAAGAAACAGGAGGGAGTGTAACTCATCTTCAAAAGACATTTATATGGTTTCTGGGGATTAAAGGGGATGAAGGTGGAACAACTAACCAAAGCCGGTGCCTGTAGTCATGAGCGTCCAATAAGAAACTGAAGTGAACAGATAATTTGTTTACTTACTCGCTGCTCTGTCACTTCAAGCTGCTCCTTCCTGGAATCCGCACATTAGCTCTATTTATTTTGGAGTGATATCATAGGAAGGCGAGGGGATTCTTGTGTGTTTTTCTTGTGAAAGTTACTGCTGAGATTTATGTCGGATCGCAGCTGATTTTAATCCAACCCAGCGTGTCCGTTTACCCCGTGGAGAAATTTATAGAGCTCAGGAGGCCTTCTGGGGTTGATCGTTTAGGAATGCTCCACACATCTAAGAGGAAATTTCAGCTTAACGCGTCATACAAAGTTTACTTATGGAAGTTATTTTGACACATTATATTGCTCCAAAGAGTAATTTATTACTACTTTTACTGTTTGGTGGAGGCTTGTGCCCACACGGCCGTACTACCATCAGGACCAGCTGCTTTATTAGCTTCATTCCCACAGGCACAAGCGCACTGGAGGCATATTTTATTCCATTTTTAATGAAGCATAACACAACTTAATATATATGTTTCCATCCAAGTTAAGTTAGAATATGTTAGAAACAAAAAGACACATAAAGTTGACGTGTGCTTACATTATCTGGACCTGGGCTTACACCTGCAGCTTCACTGACCACCAAGCTACCACAGCCCCACCATTCAAATCTGTAATAAATCTAATCTGTAAATGTGTTTTTTTTTCTTATCCCAGAAAAATAAATCTGTTAGATCTTAAATTAACTTTAGTGTTGCCCCATTCATCATGTGCAGAGCAGTGATTGTATACATTAGCTTCATCTGTCTCAACTCGTCATCCTCAACTCTGCCCAAACACTCTTTAGATTCAGAATGCTTGCCATCTTCTTCAAATGTGGTATCCCTGTTAATTTGCGTCCAAGTTGCATGTTCAGACAAGCCTCGCTCCATAAGCACTGAAAATATTAGTTTAAATGAAACCAAAGTCTCTGATTCTGAGCCTGTTGTTTGCAACCTGCAGGTCTGCGCTGCGTTTTGTGTCTTAAACGTCTGGTTTTGCTTTGACATCGGGGCGGCACTATAGATAGACGATGAATTATTGTTGCAATATCAGTGTGCGCAGCGTCAAAACCCCAAATGACTACAATAAATTGTAGGACGATAATATATTTGGCATGCAGCTGGAACAACCGTTGTTTTAAATCACTGGTTGAAATGCTAAAGAACATGGGGAGTGTGAGGATTGAGATGGCAGAACAAACAAGAGGATGAGTGAGGAACATGTGGAACGCTATGGTTGTGCTTCAGAGCATTTCCAGCCACAGCAAGCTCAACGTTTTTCTTGAAATAATCAAGACCCAACACTTGGTAGAGGAATGCATTTTGCTCACCACCTTTATTGCCAATAGTTTTAGAGTAAGGTCACCATGTTTAGAAATTATGACGTAGACGGTGCTGGTTCTGCTTAGGGCTGCACAATATATCGAAAATTTATTGTCATCGCGATAAATCGCATCGCAATATGCACATCGCAACAACTGCATAAAACACAATAAATGGTTGACTCAAAAGTTTGCATTTATGCGTTTTGTCATTCAGATGGAAGCTTGAAGTATTTCACCAATTAAATGGAGCCCTTCATGTATTTGGTCAATTAAAAAAAAAAAAATCAGGCTGGAATGGAAATGATTTGTTTTTTTTTTTTTAAGGTTGTTTTTTTGGGGCTTTGAACCCAGAGCAGAAAGATATCAACGCTACATGCATTCGTATTTGTTCATTTATCGCAAGTCATATCGTCATCGCAATATTAAGCAGTGTTATCGCACGTCGCAGGTTTTCTTAATATCGTGCAGCCCTAGTTCTGCTTGTTGTTTTTGTCAGTCCAGTGCTCAGAGGATGTGTTACTAATGACTCTCAGCTACTACTGCATCAGTGTTTAGCCCAATACTAGGGATGCAAGTTACTGTTTAATTAATTAATCTAAAATTGATTGATCTTATTGATGGACTAATGATTAATTGATAATTGGGGGGAATAATGTCACACAGATGAGAGTAACTTTATGTTAATCATTTGTACCGACTGTAATTTTTTAAATTTAATTTAATAACATTTTTTCAACCTATGATTAACTAAACAACAAGACGCTAACATTACAGTTAGCTTATTGTTTTCAGTCATCCTGCTCTCTTGTCTTGAGTGTGATAATGCTGGACGGTTCGGTACAGCTTTCCATTGATTTTAGAAATTATTGTCCATTATTATTGTTGTGTCACAAATAAAACAAAACAAGATTGGCATGTGTTAAATATTATGCTGAAATTTGGTCTAAAATAAACCATTATTTGACAAATAATTGTTTGCACCCCCACGCAATACCTATGCAACATTTTTTGTGTTAAGTAGTTTTGATCCACTTTGGGGACCATCTTGAATTGGACTGACTCCAAATCTTAACAAGTTGTAGATGTTATTACTTTCTGAACATTATATTGTATATGTGCCGTGGTTTGTGAGACAGACACACAAATACAAGCAGAAAGACAAGGGCAACAAACCTTTTCCTCTCGCTGGTAAAAAAAAGTAAAAGGTGCAAAAAATGTGTAAAAAAAAGTACTTCAAAGTCACATTTTTTGCTGGATATGTTTGTAAAAATAACAATATTTAAATTACTGAAAACGGCACAATTCCAATTGTATTGTGTGCACAGAGGCAGAAGTACAGAATGTGAATGAAAAAAAAAAATTAATTAAAATAATCAACAGTAAAATAAGAATAAATACCAAGAACGGTACATTATACTTTGAAATTTGTGCCTTTTTATGATTTCTGAATACTAAGGGAATATGATGGTATTTTGTTTCTGTGAGTTAGATTTCCCGGAAAAATTCAACAAACCAAGAAAGCCATCGTTTGCTTTGCGACAGGTTCATGTTATGTTTTCATAAAGCTACGAGTGGACCTGCGGGCTTTAAAACAGTTTTTTTGTTCAGCTCTGGATGATATTTCATGTGGTGAATCCAACTGCTCTACCTTTCGTGGCGATGCTTTCAGGGCATGTTTTTCAGACAACCACAGTTTTTTTCCCCAAAGTTTTTCCTGCGAAACCTGAGCCACAGCCAGATAATAAATCTAGTGCTGTTTTTCTATGTTTGTCTATTCTTCAATTACTGCCTCTGCCTCTGTCGTTAACTCACTTTATTTTTACTTTATTACTCATTGCTCTGTCCGAAGTTTTCCAGATGGCAGGGGAGTTTCCTGCAGGGCTGAGCATTTGAAGAGTGTAGGATCAATTTTAACTTCCTGCGACAAATTAGACAAATCAAACATTGCCTTGATAATTTATACTTGATCATTTTATGTTAAACATGTTAACCATCCTTATACCATGTTGGCCATCATAAATATACACAACACTGTCTGTTTCCCAGAATGTGTTCATGGCTTTTTCCTCTCTTGTCTTTTCCCTCTATTTATTATCTAAATAATAACTGAAGTGTCAACATCGGCACATAATGCCATTTTATTGTTGATTTATTTTATCTGTGTCAGATCTTTGATATATAGTAATAATTTATAATAATATCTCCAAAAAGTTGTGCAGTCCATTATCTATGAAATATTTCATTGTACAGTCTGATACATGTTATTATCTAGGGTTCGTAATCCAGAGTTCACACTGTGTGGCAATACCTTTCGTTTATGATGGCCAAAAATAGCAGTGTGAGCCAGGCTTTAGGTGGAATTATGGGAAAATTGAAGAACTGATTTAAGTCCTGGGAATTTGATTATAAGGGAGTTTGATGCTTAAGACGAAGATAAAACGGTTTTGGCGTTGGTTGTGGTGAGACGGATGTTGGGTGGGAAGTTAATGATGGACTAAGTCATTCTTGTGACTATAGTCTTTGCAGTTGTGTGTAGGATCTGGGATGACAGCATAATGGGTTTTAGGTCTTCCCAATTAAGCTCCTGGTGGCAGGTGAAACAATGCAAGGGTAAGCAAAGATGCTTCTGATGATTTGCAGCGACCTCAGAGTCAGTACTTAAATTCTTAAGTCTTTCCATTTTACCTGGATTGGTTTGGGTTTAAGCTTTGAAGTTTCTCCTTCCCGTGCTACTAAACCTGACTGTTCAGAAGATTTAAATTATACCACCCTAGTGGCAAATAGTCTAAGGGTGTGTTTTGAAAATGCACAACGTTTGGACATTGTCGTGGAAATATATTTACCAAGACAGACATAATTGTGAATCTGTCAGAACAGAAGCAAACAAAACTGATTGAAAGTTGGTTTATTTTGCTCAACAGAATCACTCTTAAAAAACACTCAAAGAACCATCATAAAGGAGACCTGATGAAAAACGATTACTTTCGTTGAAAGAGCTTTATTATTCTCCAAATTGCGAGACGCCTACAGCTAGAGAGAAGCAATTACGAATACAGATGAATTCCAGGTTCCAGATTGGGCTTCCCACCTTACTGTCAGTGCTAAGCAGAGACAGACGCAGATACAGGGAGAGAGAGAGATGTTCTGGCCCAGCTGAGCTAAAGAGGGGAACAAGGGATCAAGGAGAGGAGACGATGAAAGATGGATCACCGGCAGGCAGGGAATCAAAGCGCCTCCTGACTGACTGGAACCACCATTGGTGCAAGCGATACAAGTGAGAGGGCGCGTCTGCGTAGGCATTTGTGCTGCTTCTTTTCATGAGCTTAAGAGTTTGTTTTTTTCCTGAGCACTGAGTGAGAAGCTGATGGTAAGTCTGTAATTAAAGCAATCAAAAGATGAAGAGAGATGAAAAAAAAAACATAGCACACACACATGCAAAAACATATATTTCACCGAGAGCACTAACAATCGTATAGCTGGTATTTTGCCAGCGTTACTTTCTTTTCTTTAAGCTTTTTAATATTAAAGTTGCACCAATCAGTGCACTTTAATAAACCATCTCAAAGCAGTTGGATGTTTTTTTGTTTTTTTTTTTGGAGGAAATGAACCTCAGCTGTTGTTTTGGGTTTGGGTCTGTCTCCAGGGTTGGAAATCTCTTTAATTATAGGTTTATTTTCCCATCAAACTTGCATGTAGCAAATCAGATGTATATATTTCCAGCTCATTTAGCTCCTCGTGAGTTAACCTCGGTGGCTACTTTGTTCAGTAAGCTGGGCTTCCTGTGAGACTGATAAAGACTCTGAAAACACAGACGAGCGCGCCGTGTAAACACACACGCAGGCCCGCCTCTCTTTAGATCCTTTTCCAATCAGGAAGCTCCATTAGGGAAGCTCTTTGAGGCTCATTTGTGGTTCGACTTCGGAGAAGGTGAAAACAGTTAGTCTGATTTGACGGACAGGCCTTCCGCCGCTGTATTTACTCTCCAGCTGCCTCCAGATCATAGAAGGGAGACAAATTGCCAGCAGCACATTCCTCCCTCTGATTTAAAAAAGAAACAAAAAAGAGCACAGGAACTTTAAATGACACTGGACTGAACAAAACACACATCTCAGTGGATGATATGCAAAATGTTTGAGATGTCTGGTATTTATAAGGATAGGTGTGATTATGAGCATGACACTGGTAATGACATGGTATTAAACTGAATACAATAGTTATGTTATTGAATGGTAATTAAAGTTTTTCTCCCTTCACATTACATTTAATTTGTATCTAGTGGCTACATTTTATTCAGGTTGTTCTTAAGTCCTCCTGGATGGAATTCCTGTTCCATTATTTTAAATCAGAACAAAAAAAAAATTTCTCTGAATCTTAAAAAAATAAGCTTATTTTTTTCTTAGAGTGAGTTGTTTATCAGAAATGGTGCAGGTTTAGATGATAGACTACAGAAACTAGAGGGGAAATCCGTGAAGTTTGTGGTTTTCTCCGACAAACCAACTCTATTGAAGTTTTATTACCAGTGAAAAATTTGATAATTATCCTGCATGACAATCTACAACTGCAGTTTATATTTCATACTTTGACAAGTTCGTGCCAGGTTTGACTTGAATGAATTTGGAATCTGTTGAACCATACGCTACACGGTACATATACAATTTCTTGACATGTCACCGTCTCGATAATAGTCCGTTTGATATGCGTTTAATATGCGTCTCGTTGGGTTGTGCATGCACAAATGGACACACAGAAGGAGAAAAAAAATCAGGGTTTATAGCTTGTCAAACTGTGTAACATCTGTTTGAGATCTTGTGCAGCTTTTGGCAGGTTGAACCCTGGTCTGTAAAGGGATAAAGTAATTGCCGTTTTAGGGTTTGAGCTCCTTACCAGAGCTCTGATTAACTTAGGAACTTTTGCACGGCTGGAATGGATTATGCCTGCAAGTGTGTAATGTATTTATGACAGGTCAGACTCATATCTTGACCTGTCAAATTAAAACCAACATTGTTTTAATATACAGCATAAAATAGACAGCTCCCATCTCCTTGAACACACTAGTTATTGTAAAGGACTATTATTTAGCGTAAAAATCAATACTTCCTGGTATTTACTGTGGGAATATTTTAACCTGAACTTATTCTAATATAAGGAAAACTTCAGTATTTTAAAATGTAATTATTATTGGTACTATTAAAGGTTTGACACTGACTTAATTATTATAAACATATACATAAAAAGTTTTTAGTTTCTTTCCATATTACAAGTCGTGTTACAAGTCATTTTGATTGTTAAGTGTAAAATCAGTTTGATAGAAGAGAAACACGGCGTTTAAATATAAAACAGATCCTTCCCTTCTGACGTGCCAAACTCAAGAGTGATTAAAAGATCCTGGATCTTTATGTTGCTAATGGGATTGTCATCAGAAATTAAGTGATTTTCAAGAGACCACAAACCATCCTCTAACCTCATTCTTCATTGTCTACATTACTTTCCTCCTTGGCCAGGTTCCCTGGCTGCTAATTCGCCTAATACTTAATCAAGCTGTCATTACGAGTCCCCATAATAAATATGTTTAGCTGAGTTAAACGATGATGGTAAAAAAAAAAAAAACATTTCCCACACAACCCATCTGTAACAATGCCTGATGATATATAGGTAGCAGGATGCAGAGGACACGTTTCCCAGAGCAAATAGGGATGAACTAAATTATGTCTTGGAGACAGGAAGAGACAGGAAAATCAGAAAAAAAAAGCTACAGGGCTGATCTAAATTAGTGACACTATTTGACTTTAAGGATCAAATTCAAAATGTCCAAATTTGTTGAGCAACAGCAGCCAAAAATTTAAGTGCATGGAGTAAAATAAAACTTTGCTGTAGTTATGAACTAATAAATTAGATTCCACGACACATAGATTCAGCTTCAGGTCTGGCAGAAGCTGCCTTGTTGTAATTTTGTAACCAGAGTCTGTGCACTAATGATTGGGGAGGGGCATTAAGTCCCGCCTCCTTTTCTGCACACAGGCATGGGTGTCTGCATGAAACAACTGCTAACGGCTAAATGTATTAAAAAAAAAATAATATCTGATTATACCAGGTGGGAATTATATGAACCAACAAGTGGTGATATCTAAAAATCATACGAGAGGTGATTTTATTTTATTTATTTATTTATTTATTTATTTATTTATTTATTTATTTATTTATTTATTTATTTATTTATTTATTAACAAAGTCAGTTTCCCATTTGTTCACATGAAAAAGGCAAGAAGTGAAACTCATACTGGATCCAGCCCTACAGGGAAAGTCCGGGTCTTTGCGGGTGAACCCTCATGTGGATCATCCGTTGCACGAGTTTCTCCTCTTGTTTCAGAAGGTAGTTTGTGAGGCTGGATGTGTGTCTTTGGCTGTTGTGACCAAAATAAATTAGGGATTAGGCCTCTCTGTTTATTTTTCTTTAATCGTGGAATGAAATTTATTAGCAAACATTTGCAGATTATTGCTGCTACATCCAATGTTTTCATTGCAAACCAAGCTGTGTTGGCTGTAAATACAAAATTTGGGCGAATCTCTCAACAGCTCTCTCTAATTTCTTAGAGTGTATTTATTCAAACGGACTTGGGATACATTTGGTGATATTTACTGTCTCAGATAGGCCCATCGTCATCAGATTAAAAAAGAGATCTAATAAAACCACACTGATTCTGGTGGTTTGTCAGTTGTCCTTCTTAACTTTTATGACTCTCTCTTTGCCTGCTTATAGGACAAAACCTAAAAAATGAAGTGAAATGATGAAAAATAGAGGGTTCTGTTAGAGGAAAGTACTTTGAAAGCTCAAAGAAAAAAAATACAGTTGGTCTTTAAAGCAAGAAAGACAGTACATGCTTCAATCTGAATAACTTTCCAGATTGGTTACTTGAACTGGCAGGAACTACGTACCTTAATGTAACATGTTGATTTGTCTGTGTACATTTTTGAGGTTGACAGGTGGTGACTGTGTATTCATTTTTATAGAAAAGAGTAAAATTTCCTCTCTTTTCTTTGTATCATTTGATACTTCATTATTCCTGCTTACGGAAAAAGCAATCACACTAAACCAAATACAAACCAGAAATGAAGGCAGAGCTAATGAGCAGAAGGAGGTTCCAAAAAAACTGCTCGGACTATTCGATTCAACAAAAGCTGCTAAACAAAAAAAAAACAAGTCTTGGAGAAACTTCAACTGAATCAGCCCGTTACATTTGCGGCGCTCCGCTGGTGCCGTTTCGAGCGACACACACAAACTTGTTAAAGACAGCGCCAAAGACAGACGGGTTATTTATCAGAGATTATACAATCGTTAGAAGATTAATACCCCTGGGGAGCCTAAAAGACTCTGAGCTGACTTTCATCTCAGACCTGCCTCAACAGAGAGAGCTGAGGTTAGAGAGACAGGCTTGAAAGAGGTAAAGCAGACTGTCAGAAGACATTGAGAGTCTTCAAACGCAGCCGTACTGCTGTGTGTGTGTGTGTGTGTGTGTGTGTGTGTGTGTGTGTGTGTGTGTGTGTGTGTGTGTGTGTGTGTGTGT
>JAUBOC010000160.1:7336888-7354456 GCA_032275365.1 Anablepsoides cearensis | reverse complement strand
ACACACTTACACATACCGGTTGTGGTCTCACCACAAAGTTTTGCACAATTAAGCTTTACTTTGCTCTCAGATGTGAATGCGGTGTGCATTTACAGGCCAGATATTTATATGTTAATGTGTGTGTATGTGTGTGTGTGTGTGTGTGTTTGTATGTGTAGATGCTGTAATTAAACAAAATCAAACCGCTACAGTTGAAGAGTTAGCCATCACTGAAGATCTAAAGTATGCGACATGGAAGAGTGAAATCCAGGGTTTGGAGCCAGACAGACAGATTTTGACCTCAGATTGCAGATAATTGTGGCTTCCTTCTTTTGTGTCTCAAACACACATACATTAACGCACACTCCCACCCACACAGCCATCTACACACACACATGCACGCATGCACAAACCCAACTTCAAATGGATTTAAAGTTCAGCTACTAACGTGGACCGAATTTGACTTGAGGGTACGTCAAGAAAAATAATAAAAAAAATTTATACCACCCTGTCAGCTTATATGCTTCCACCTTTATGATTTTGACAACTAAAACTTTTTTTATAAAGGTTAGAAAAACACCAGATTTATAGGTAATGACAACCAGAACTGATGTTCATACATGGATGTTTCAATCTGTCTTTAAATATGTATTAATGACGCTCCAGCTACGTTGAAAAGGGCTTCAGAAAAAAAATCTCTTTTTCTTTGAAGTTGTAATTTCGAAATAATCAGATTTATTTCTACCTGAGTAAACAATTTTGACCTTTGACTGTGAAAATGATTCTGAATGCAATTTGCAGCTGATAAACTTTTTTTTTAATCTTTGATTTGAAATTTGCATATTTCATACACACATTGTTGTGAGACCAAACAAACTGTAAGAAGTTGGACGTGCGGTCCCACTTTTTTTGTCCTTTCAGCTGCAATGTTGTCAAGTGATTTCACTAACCTTTTGGAAAAAAAAAGAAGAGATTAGTCAGCAGTAAGATGTGCTCATAGTTATGAGCCAAAAGAATGCCGTAGGCTGCTCTACTGCTATTACTTGTTTATTGGCTATGATGTGATGCTAGCAAGCCACTGACTGAATACGGGCCACCCACATTTGCACCACTGACAGCACTACTGTTGTTACCTCACAGACTGCCAATAGAGGTTTACTGCAGGTGGTTGTAAAAGTTGGTATTATTTTACTTACAAGAATGAGGATTTTAAATTTTTTTATTTTTTCACTTCCAGGAAGAAAACGAAAAAATGTCAAAGAGGAGGGGTCAGAAGAAGTTTGTCTTTTTGTCCTTGGTGGTAAGTTTCCCTTCTCAGTCTCACTTATAGTTCAACTCCTCTCTTTTACCTTCGTGTGACCTCACAGAGCTCATTTCATCACCTTCCCTTTTTCTTTTTCTTTGATTTTATCTGCATCCTGTGCTTTTTAGGCTTCATTTTCTACTCATTCCCTCGTATCTTGGCCTTTGTGGGATTTAAACTTTGGAAAAGCCTGTTGATCCAACAGAAAAGACTGCAACAGTTGATTCCACAAGTGGTGCATCATTCAGACTTTGCACAACTCATTCACAATTAGTAAAACTGTGAGTTTTGCAGAGTTTTTCACCCTCTTTGCCTCCTTTGTTTGTTATCCTGTCTTGTTGCAGGTTAAAATTGGAGCTGTTTGTAAAAAAAACAAGAAATATCTCAATTACCGTATAAATTACAAACCACAGGATGTGTTATGCTGAAATATGCTCTATCTTTTGTTGCCTTATTGAATTTCTTCCAAAGCAGTGTGACACAGTATTTTACAGTTGGCATAGTGAGCTGGTGTGATAGAAACAATATATATACACTTTGACCTGGAAATTCAAACTGAGTTCAAACTTAAGGTAACAATAGAAATGTATTTTTCTTGCATTAAAATATCTGAATAAGTTATTTATTCCTCCTTGCATGAGCACTATTGAGAGAAACACAGTGATTTATTAGTTGGATTATGGTTTTGTCTCTCACATAGCCTCTTTAATCTGGACTCAGTTGCCTGTTACTCACAAATATTTTTTAGTCACTAGAATTATTTAATTATTTTGAAGGGACCGCAGTGGGAGGGACGTACAATCAATTGCTGTTCACAGCCTCACCACTAGATGTCACTAAATCTCCCATTCCACTAACAATCAAATTGTTGAACTGAATTTACTTCAACTGTACTTCAGGCATGTAAACTTAAGGGTCAGCCTGTTTTTGGGGGATCTGATTTGTATTGTTATCCGGTCATCTGGCCAGAAAAGAACAGGCTTGTGCTCACAAACACTTTTTTTTTTTAAACATCGCCTTGTGTCTGCCGACAGGAGACGGTTAAGAAGGATAGAAAGAGAAAGATGTTATTAAAACAACAGAGTAAAGATGGAGAGACTTAGTCATGCAATCATTTATTTTCTCTTCATCATTTTCTGGACTGCAGATGATTGTTAAAAGTCAGTTAGTTTGTTTGGAGAAGGACAAAGTCTGCTGGAAAAAGCTATAAATACCAGCTGCTACTTATTACATTAGGCCACAGTGACACAATGCACACACACAGACACACACACATACATACAGTGTTTCCATCACTGCAGGGGGCATTGCATTGGCTTCAATTTTCTGAAAATGTACCCCAAAACCACAACTTGCCTAAATTTAAAGTTACCACAACTTTAAACCCCCCAAAAAACCCCACTTTTTAATATAGTCTTCACATAAAAATTAATGTTGTTTTGGGGGATTTTTTTGTCTGTAAAAGCGAGGTGTCTTATTTCCACTCAGTGATTGTGTAAACACATCGAAGCCCCAACAACGAGAGCAAAGCAAGAACACAAACGCCACAACAGCAGATGCTGGGATTGTGCAACCTTTTTGTAAGAATCACAAAAAGTTAACAATCCCAACAAATATTAGTTTCAAAGACAAAAACGTCAAGATGTGATATATGGTTATTGTTTCTTTTCTTTTTTTTTCACTTTATACTACTTAAAATAAACCTGTTAATCATTTGCTACCAGCTTTGGGATATGAATTAATAAATGCATCATGCAGGGCAGTTTGACACCTGTTTTTTTTACTGGTTGGCATCATAATCACTTAAAGGAAAACCTTAAATTTGACTCACTTCACAAATAAATCATTGATAAATTTGTTCACACATATAAACTACATTAGACTCTCAACAACCTTTCCTGATGTTTATGGACTGCTATCAAGAGGCAAACATACATGTAGATTATAAGGTTTTTGCTTCTGCCTGTGAGTTTGTGTCTGTTAATTCACGATGCATTTTTAATATTGTTTTGTTGAAGCAGATTGATGAGCATTGATTTAATCTCTATTGATTTTACCCTCAGATGTCAGGGTTTTTTTTATAGATCGGAGACTTCTGTCAGAGCGTGGCTACATTACTTCTGAATGTGCAGTTGACAGAGTTTTGGTTCTGTTTAGCATCTGTCTCCACTCATTCTGATCTCCACCTGTTTTTTTTTTTTCTCTGTCCCCTCCAGGTGTCTTGTATGTTTGCTGGTGCCGAGTACTCTAGCTGTGGAGAGTACGAGTTCTATAACCAGACCAGCAATAGCTGCCAGGCCTGTCCTCAGTGCCAGCCGGGGCAAGAACCACATATGGTGAGAGTATATACAAACACACACAGAGGAAACACACGTGAAAACCGTTAATTTAGGCTCTGTTTCTTGTATTTAAAATAGACTTCTTTGTGTATTTATATCTCTTGAATTCATTTTAAAGTAAGTTTGTTAACTAGAGAAGAAAGGTAATTAAACGAGACTGTTCAAAACTGATAAATATCACAAGAAACTGAGAGTCTGATGTGTGTAAAGTTCTGCTCAGACCACCCACAACACACACACAAACATTGGACAAAAATTGAACACACCCACAGCTGCACAGTGAAGGGTGCCTTAATTCGAATGAACAATATCTTCATGGCTTCTTGCTCTTATGGACACAAATGTGAAGGCACGCACTGCCCTGAATAATTTGCTGCAGTCACATTGTGAGTTAGCCTTCGTCAGTCAGTCTGCAGACAGCCAAAGTAAACACAGAAGCAGGTAAACGCTTCAGTGGGCACCCCGGGGTGCCACACCCTCCTCAATGAGAGTCAAGAGTGAACGGAGGGGAACTATACAGTGATCTGGGTACATCAAACTACTCTTTTGAGTTTTACTTTCTTGCTGTGAGGTGAAACTGTCAGAGCCATCAAACTATATGTGAAGCAGCGGATAAATGCGAGCTGGGTCAAACAAAAATAAAACTAACGATTTCCTACAGTTCATTCAGTTAATCCTGCTTGTTAATGGGAAATTTTCACAGCTGGAATTTAAGAGCAAAAAGCTCAAACATTAGTTACATATACTGTTTATGGAATATCAGTGTTAAAAAGGTTCAAACTTACACCAAAAAGTGATCTATTCTCATATAACCTAAAACCTCTTGATTGGGCTTTGTCTTCTTTTTCTTCTCTAACTCCATCATAATACCATTTAAATCACTGAGACTATTCCTTTTTGATGACTTGTTCTCGTCTCGTGCAACGAATAAACTGCTGCTTTGCATCATTTTCACCAAATGAGAACTTGTTGAACTTGAAATTTAGTGGGGCTGCAACAGAACATTCTCCATATTTCCTGACAATATTGAGTGGAGTTTGAGTCACCAACTAGTCTGTAACAACTGCCTCTCAGGGGTGCACTGCCTTAACGAGACACAATCAGGTAAGTAAAAAAACGTAGTACAGATATAAACAGAATTAGAAAATTATTTAAAAATGGGTTTTAGGTGTCACAAATTCTCAAATAGACAACTAAAAAAACTTCAATTCATAAGTGATTTAGGATTACTGTTCAATAAGTTAAAAAGGTTCTGGATAGATATACACCAGCTGTCCCCCTAACTGCAAGGGACGATGTGTGTCCTGGATTAAAAATAAAAAAAGCTGTGGGAAATAGACAAAACTGTTAGTAAAATGAACATGACCAGCTACAATAGGGCATCCTCCATATTTAAACTCAAGAAATCAAATAAATCACTTGTTTTGTTTTGCCACAGAGACGCTCAGCTCGTTAAGCACAAAGCATAAATAGTTATTCATGAGTAAAAACTTTCCTAAAAAGACACAGCATCTGTGAAAGGAGACTTTCGCCGGCCTGTCCCCGTGTTCCGCAGCCTGTAATTCACGTGTTCTTCTAGTCCCCTGAGGTTTCTTTTGTGGGTGAGTGTGTGTTTTGACACGCTTTTAATCAAAGAATAACCATGCTCACATCAGACACTTCAGAAAGTACATGCCCACACACACTTTGATGCATCACATAATCAAAAAGGCATTGAAGCTGCCTTTCAAAGGATTTGTTTTC
Source organism: Anablepsoides cearensis (assembly GCA_032275365.1). Lineage (NCBI taxonomy): Eukaryota > Metazoa > Chordata > Actinopteri > Cyprinodontiformes > Rivulidae > Anablepsoides > Anablepsoides cearensis. Next base: position 7,349,092 of record JAUBOC010000160.1, on the reverse strand, counting down.
GCATCCACATTTCCCTTTTTGTTTTTACGTGAATGTAAACTCATTTAGGTCATTCTAAATTTCCTGTTTTTTTTTTTTTTTTAATTCATTGAGGAACAAAGTCTGTTTGCTTTTTAAGAAGAAAGCTGTTTGGCATCAAGATTTTATTACCTGGTGGTTTTTTTTTTTTTTTTTAGATGAAATGCATCTTCCATTGATTTATTCTTCATAAGATTTTTGTTTCAACTCACCACCCTTCTCTTTTTGCCCCATAACTGCTAACTTAAAAAAAAAAAAGACGGTCATTTTTTAAAATGGTTCCTGCCTGCTGTAGTTCATCCGCCTCTCTACCTCAAACAGAAAACATCAGAAGAACAATTTAAAGTGGCAACAAATTTGCTTTGAAGAAGAAGAGGATTTCTGTCACTGGTTTGAAGCTCTGAACAGAAGCAGAGTCATCACGATCACGATCCGGGATAACGCGATCCTGCTGATGGCCCGGCGCGCTTTTCTATCGAATAATCGCACCAAGACGTGCGGACGTCAAACAGAAGGGCAGGAATATTGGATTTCCTAAAGAGCCGGTTTCGCCGTAGCCCCAAGCGTCGCGGCACAGGCGTGTTTAATGGACAGATGAAAGAGGGAGGGAAAATTAAAGATGAAAGAGGGAGCCAAAAAGGGAGAAAAGAGTATGTTTTTGTAAATGTGAGCATGTGTGATGTTGCGTGTGGCCCGTTGCTGCCTCCCCACTGGGAGGAAGCACCATTTGGAGACGATCGATGCGAGAAAACAGAGAGACGAGTTGGTCAACCTAAATACTACCATGCGTGAAAAGCCGTGCACACATCCTCTGTGAGCAATCGCGTTTCTCCCTTGTCATCTCGGGAAGAGTAAAGCCAGATTTTTATTTTATTTTTTTTACTCGGGACAATTCTAGAAACAGATGTGTGTCCACACCGTAGAAACACATCATCTCAATCATCCGAGAAGCACATTTTAATAGACATTTGAATCCGTTTCGTGTTTAATATTTAATCTTGATTTGGGGTGTCTGGTGTGTGTGTTTTACAGAACTGTGGTTACGGTGTGAAGGATGAGGACTTTGCCTGCGTGCCGTGCCCACAGGGGAAATACTCGAAAGGAAAGTATGAGATCTGCAGGCGCCACAAGGATTGTGATGCCCTTTACAAGGCTACTGTTCGTGTAGCCGGAACTCCAGAAAGGGATGCCGAATGTGGACCGTGTTTACCTGGGTAAATCACACAAAAACACACCGTTTTGTTGCAAAAACAGTGTTTGGTGTTACAAAAAAAAGAAGAAAAAATGTCTAGATTACATTCTTCATAGAAATTATCAGAAGGATGTGTTTTGATCTGCTCACTATGAATAACAAAATAAGTGGCCCCACTTTTGATGCAGAATCTTCTGAAAACATCCCCTCAGGCCTATAATTACAGTAGCAGAGGAAGCTTTAGTTGTAGTGAATGAGATAAGAAGACCAGAATACTTCTCAACTCAGTGAGTTTTCCATACAATTTGCATATATTCATATTCTTTTCCTGAGCTAACACGTAAGTCAGCCGCACTGCTCTGGTGGTTTTAATGTTGATTGTTGTTGTGAGGAAAAATATTAATCAAATATATAATAAAGTAGGCGATGAAAAATGTGTCTCGGAAGTGAGAGATTTATGATCTGAAGAGTTTTTTAGATCCCTCCCACGCCATGAGAGACTTTCATTGATAAAATCTCCTGTCATCATTCAGGGCGCCTCTTTTTTTTTTTTCTTTTTCTCTTTGGCTCTGTGTCTCATTTTGCCGGATGGTTTTGCTTTTGATAAATGTGATTCTTACACGAGGGAGTGTGCAGATGCTCAGTTTGATCATGTCTGTATCTGTGTGTCCTGTATAAAACCTTAGTTTACACCTGAAGCTGATTAGTGGAAGTGATGAACAGGAATAAAGTGTTTTTTTGTCTTGCTATAAAACTATAAAATCTGTGTCAAAACTGTTTTTATTGCTTTCGATTTAATGACAGTACTGAAAGTTTAATAGATATGTATTCATATCCATCTTCTAACAACTATACATGAATAAAGAAGAAATCATTTAAATCTTGAATATGTAGTAAAACAAGTTCCTCAAAGAGCAATTAATTCACTCCTTTCAACCATACAGCAAAGGAAAGAGTCATCATTGTAAATGTTCTCCTTTTTTCTGGACCAATGCCTTTTCTGTATAAAAAAATCCATGTCCTGAAAAACAAACAAAAAACTACTGTTTGTTTTCATCCCTAATTCCATACCATTAAATTATTTACATAAAATATCAATGAAAAGTACTTTAGAAAACCTAGTAACACAAACCTCATTAAAAATAAAAAGTTATCAACACAACTTTCGAAACAAGCAGGAAAATCTGAGCTTACAGTATATATGATCCAAAAACTAGTTGCATAAACACAATATAAATCCCTTATAAATTACACTGACATGTCAGATTTACTAGTCAATAAACTACAATGGAAATAAAAAAACAATTGTCTTTATTACATCAGAGCTCTGTACATGTTTACAGTTTTATGGCACTTGAGATTTATAAAAGAGGTTTATACATAAACATGGCTTTATACATCTGTTGTAATATACATAGTGATTTATTTTTTTTCTTTGTGCACTCCCAGTTTTATTTATTCGCGAGGGGACATGGAGGAATTTTATTATTTTGCGTTCCCACGCAATACTATTGCGTTACCTCGCATTACCTTTTGCGTTCCCTCGCAAAAGTCGTTTATCACTGTTGTGCCTGCCGGTTTATTAACAAACTCACATGCTCACCATTAGCGAGTTAGCCTACTACTTTAATTCAGCTTCGGAATGAGTATATCACACAGCCACGCAGTATGTAATATGCTGATATTTTGTACGCTTACTGTACATAACATTTATATATTATTTTTACATAAGCCACATACTATAATGTTTATTTCTTATGCTATTATGCTGCTATGACTGTGTATATTAGATGTATGTGTATTGGAGAGACATCATCAGCCAGAAACAAATTCCTTTTGTGTGTCAACATACTTGGCCAATAAAGCTAATAATAAAGCTAATTCTGATTCTGATTCTGATTTTAACACAGCGCAGCCACACAACATCAATGTCAATTTCACGAACTTGTGGCGACACATCCTGTTTTGGTAACCAAATTTTTTTAAAAAAAGGTCTGATTTAATTCAGTTCATACAAAAAAAAAGCAAAAAGGTATTGCGAGGTAACGCAATAGTATTGCATGGGAACGCAAAAGAAAAAAATCCCCCCATGTCCCCTCGCGCTTTGAATGTGAATTTGATTTTCGAGTTTCAAACTTTTTGTATGAAGTACTCTGTTTGTTTGTGTGACTTTATTGTGGTGTCACGCTGAAAATGAGTCTGTGAATGGAAATATATGGTTATTAGATGATAAAATAGTTTCTAAATGACTAATAAATGAAATATGATAGCAATTAGGAGTGAACAATACCCTTATTTTTTGGCATATTTTGCTCTTACTCTTTGCTGGTTTACTGATCTAGTCACAGTTTTGATTTAGAGTAATGCAGCTTTTATTGGTCGATCAGTTTTATTTGGCAAATTATACAGGCAGTTTCCTGCTCTACATATCTGCTGCACCTGCATGTACGCCCTGATTACCTGCAGGCTGTATGCATTCAGTTCTCAAATATCCTCCTGATGCCATTCAGTCCAAATGATGCAAAACCATCCATCTGTTCAAAACCCTGGCACCTTCCTATGACTGTAGGCGATATCTGTACTAAGCTATTTTTAGTACCTCCAGGGTATCCATTATGTACATTTCTAACACAGATTTTTGAATTTACTTAACTGAGTTGAGTAAGTTCAATGTAACTTTCACAATTTATTTCAATGTAATTGTGCAAAGTGCTTTAGATTTACTCAAATCATTTTAGTGGAAATTGTTGACATAACTTGGTTAAGTAAATCCAACAATCTGTTTTTTAAGTGTACCAACCATACCAGCTGAACACATTTACTTGCAGGTGTAAAAGCTGTTTTCAGTATTTGCTTTCTAATAAATATCCATAATCTTGCTCTATATTTTTGATGTAACAAACCAAATAAAAAAAGAAAGAAAAGAAAGAGAGAGACACATGATTTATAAGAAAAGAAAAGACCACGTCAGGCTTCATCTATTCTAGTTAACATAAGGTTCCTGTTTTAAAGTTGTTAATTTTTATATATATATTTTGCAGGTATTATATGCTGGAGAACAAACCCAGAAACCTCTACGGGATGGTTTGCCACTCGTGTCAGAATGCACCACGCAACACTAAAGAATGTAAGACTAACTTCTTGTCTCTTTTTTGTATTTTTTCTCTCCTCTTTTCTTTGTTGCTTTTTAGCCATTTTTAGTCTGTCAAATGCATTTGCTGACCATTATTAACTATTTACACGGGTTTAAGCTGATTAGAAGCTGCAGAAAAGTTTTGAGGCTAAATAAAAGGAAATTGTCGGAAAGTTGACAGGCTGTGCCAGAAGCAGATGATGAAAGCCTGGAGTTAGTTTGAGGAAACAGCTGGAGGTCAGAGGTCAAGCTGAGCTTTCCCAGATCCTTTGATCACTGCCGTCTTTTATGAGCCAACATCACCCAACATAAACAAACAGGTTGCAAAAACACTTCCCTTCCTTTTCTTGGTTCACTGCTTCCCTCGCTCCTACCGGTTGCTCTGCTGCTATCGATGACATCGCTAATCATCCTGCATACTTGACTCTAATCTGTGTGCCGCGATTGTTCGTAGACATTTCTTCATGCTTGCAGGCCACAAAGAATGCACCTAAAATGGTTTTCTTGGATTTGCAGATGCGTTTGGATTTTTTCCAGTTGCAGTTTCTCACATTGTGTTTAATCTTATAATTGCTGTGATTGTGCAAAAGTAAAAATAAAAAAAGAAATGCTACCAATTTCCCCTTTTTACGCTTGGGTTTCTGTTTAATTAAGCAGTTTCTCCTGTGGGATGCACCGCGTGTGTAAACTTGCTCAAGCTGTGATCAGTAGTAATGTGTCTTCAGGATAGGAAAAATATAACAAAATTTTGCATGCTGTAGGTCCAAATCCGTGCCTTAGTGTTTAACTAAAACCAACTTATGATGAGAGGTGATCAAGGTGCTAAACATATGAGAAAAAATCTACTAGTCCAAATGTTTGCAATAAAGATATAAATAAAATAAAAAAATATTCAAAGTTGCATTGTCCCTTTATGCTTCCTGTGGGTCGACTATGACAGATATATTCTAAAACTTAGGATGTAATGCTGCAACATTACTTATATTTATGTGTCCCTAATTACTTAGAATCCCCTCTGACTGTAAATAAAAAGCTCTTAAACTAATGTTATTGTTATTGTGTCATATTTAATTAATGAGTATGTTTTGAAAGATGAAAACCCCAAAAGTGGCCTGGGCCTGCAAAGCACACACACACACACGCACACAAAGGAAAGTGTTGTAAGATTTATGATATTTAATGTCGTACTTGTGCTTTTAAAACCTTTGTTGGTAGAGATGTTTTGCACAAAAAAAACTGTGACTCTAAAATGTTTTAATATCTCAAAACTCATCTGCTTAGTGTCAAATAATTGTGACATTTCACAAGATTTTAACTGTTTTCGCTTCGATACGTATTAGGATGACATTTCCTTGTCTCTTTCAAGATGAAATCCTCTTAACGGGGAAAGAAAAATAATGTTTAACTTAAAATATTTAAAGAAAATGAGCTGAAGCTGGGAGTTTTATTTGCTTAAGGTGAAGACAGGCTGACACTTGCCATGTAATCTGTAAATTACTCTGGCTCCTGCCTAGATCTATGTGTGTGTGTGGGTGTGTGTGTGTGTGATAATTAAAATTGTGGCGGGTATGAGAAAGATGGATGATTAGCATGTTTGTGCTTGTGCTGATGCTACTCTTTGGCAGGACCTGTAGGCATCCCTCAATTATCACTCTGTCCTTTCTGTTTTCCATTTTTACTATTCAAATAGAATATAATTACCAATTTATTTGAATCTGTCAATGCTTCATGGTAGCCGAAACCTTCATCTTCGACCTCAGATGTTGTCCTCGCCTCCTCTGGTCTGGCCTCCTTTAGTTTGTTTGGACCAGAGATTGGCCGGCACATTTGTCATTGTGTAGTGTGCGTTCAGCCTGATTAAGAGATTAAACCGCAAGACGCTAAACAGAATTCCAGTTCAGGCTCATGTCATCATCCAGAGGAGTGTAAACACATACCTCGAGTGGATGTCTGCAGCCACAGGGTGCTGGGTTTTTGTGTGTGAACGTGTGAGTGTGTGTTTATGTGGGGACACGAGGCCCTGAGACCACGGGAAGCGGCCAACCCCAATGCCAGAGAATATGTCAACTCGGTGAAGTGAAAGACTGATTAAAAGATGTGATTTATGCGCTGCCCAGAGTTTACAGCTCCATTAGGCAAGAGGAAGGAGAGTTGATGAAAAACCCAGAAGGGGAGGACTGGAAGCAATAGATAGACGGAGGGAAATGCAGATGGAGAAGCGTGCTGCTTTATATCCACGCTGCCCAATAAAAAAAAAAAGGTTTTGTGCTGCAGAAGTCGAACTTATCCGCTGTCAGGGATGATCATTTGCTTTTGTGGAATTTTGCTCACTGCAGAATAGGGCTCGGGAAAGAAAAATGTAAGGCTGAGGCTAAGAGCCCATCCTCGGAGAGTGTTAACGCATAAACGCAGGAAATGGTGAAAGTTATGATTTCATCTTGTCAGTTAAACACGTCTTTATGTTGTCAAATACGCTGGCTGTGCCTCTAACACTCAGAGGAAGTGGCAGGGCTGATTCTGAGCCTCTGCACGTATTTCACACACTTTATTCTAAAGCTGCTTCAAGACCGCCTCTAAGTTTTTGCTCTTCTAGAACCAAGACCTGATCGTGCTAAAATGAACTGAACCTTTAGTTACTGTATCATAAAGACGGCGGCAGTAAAGTCAGTATCTCACTGTGCTGCAAAGAGTGAGGGTCTGCAGAAAAACTATTTTGCAATTTTTCACAAAAATATTACTCTCTAAATAGTCTTGAAGTTGTTCTGGTTGTTTCAAACTAGTCATTTATGTACTTCTAATACTAGAGCTGTTTTTTTTTTTTTTTTTGTTGATTGCAACCTTTTTTTTTTTTAACCACTGTCTGCCGACATGTATAATATGAATTTGACAGTGTAAAGATTATTTGCTGCTGAAAAACAATAATTGCATTGACATGTTAGTGAGAAACAACTTCCTGTAACTGCTCGGCATATAAAGGTGATTATCAATGAAGGTGAATAAAAAAGGTGATTATGAAAGTGTTTATTTAACACTTCATTCTCATAACGTGGTATTTTTAATGTGATTTTACTTAATGAGAAAGTCACAAACAGGGATACACATGTCAGTGTGTGAAAATAGCTAAAGCTATCCACAAGTACCTCTAAAACTCACCAAAACTTTCTTTTTCTGCCAAAGTAGTCCACAGCAACATATTAACAGCTGTGTTTCATTACAAAAACGTTCAACTGATTCAAGATTGGCATCACAATAAAACAGGAGATTGTAGCATTGAATCTAATTGATAAATAGGAAATGAAAAGAATAAAGGAGCAGCCCTAAGTCAATGATGTTGTTCATCTAATCTTCCCTTGTTTTTAAAATCCCCAGTTCTAATTTAGAAATGTTACCAACAGCAGGCAGTGTTTGTAAATGTCATTTTCAGTACCGTCTGCTGTTTATTTATGCTTTAGCAAATCAGTTTTATTAATGTTGATGCATAAAGGATTTATAAAGACCAGCTGCTGGTAATAAAACATTGAACAGCATTTATGAATGCAGTTGCAAATGTTGTTTATAAACACAGCTGTAAAATGAAGACAGAGCTGGAGAACAGAATGGTTCTCTGACCCGTGTTTTCTGGCCACTAAGAGACCCAGATCCTCTTCCCACATCCTGCTCTCATTCCACATTCTTGAAGATTTCTGATTTGGCCACAATCACCTAGCCACTGCCAAATGTGAAGGTATTTGATCAAAGCCATTTGTCTGTTTGTCAGGAAGATTATAGAAAACAACTTCTGAGCTAAGTAAAGAAAACAATTATTATTCTCTCTTGAAAAACAGAAAATTGGCTCCGCAGTTCAAATAAGAGACAATATGTTGCAGATTTTTTTCTTTTTTTTTTTCCTTTTTTTTTACGAGTTGACACTGTTTCCTGAGGGCGTAATTAAATCTTTATGACATGCATTGGGTTAAACACAACAGCAATAAAGGACTGGAGGAATAGCTTGGCCTTAAAAAGATTTGCTGTTCTCTATCAAGACTTTGAAAATCTGTGTTGAGCATGTCCATTAGAGTTATCCATCTATCATGCAAAAAACACTTTTTTAGCTGTTAAATACATTTTGTTGTGTTCTTGGCATCTCTAAGAGTGCAGTAAAGTGTAATTTGTCTGTCCCGGTTGCTGCTTGGGTATCTTTATATTTCAATTGGGTCATTTTTTTTTCAACCCATTCAGTTTTCTAAGTCGTTTTCTGAACTAATGTCACAGTATTTGTGACAGAATTGACAAATAAGGTCTGGACTTAAAAAATACAATTTGGTGGTCTTTATTCTCCTCTGGCTCTGGGTCAGACTCTGGCTGGATGGACAAGTCTTCTGTTGTTAATATTTATTAAATTAATTTGTAAATAAAACGTTTCTGCACAGCTATATAGTCGTATCTCTGCTCTCAAACTTGAATGCAGTTAGAGAAGGTGGGGTTGAAGCGCCTTGTTTGGATTTAAAGAGACAGCCTCAAAATGAGTTGATCTAAGACACACCTCAGAAAAGGGAATAAAGAGGGGCTTGTGGAGTTGCAATAAGGAGGAATTCAGACCAAAGCATTGCAGTTCCACTTTATATAAACCACAACTGTATGATTCAAATGTAAAAAAGGATTTAAAAGCATGATTTGTCTCCTTCAACATATTTTATACTGTATATATGTGTGTGTTTTACAGGCATGCAACCCATCAAGTCAATAGTAAACCGTCCGATTAACACCGGAAGCACAACAGTTTTCCCCAACCCTTCACAAAAAGGTATAAACAAAAATCCCAAACATCATTTTTTTTTCTCCATTCATCACCTTTTTTAGTATGTTTCCTCCCACAAACCCGCTCACACTTTCTTGTTTTCCGTCACGGCCTTCATTTCTCAGGTTCACCAGATCAAGGTCACCTCGCAACCGCGCTTATTATTGCCATGTCCACCATTTTCATCATGGCCATCGCCATTGTTCTCATCATAATGTTTTACATCCTGAAGGCCAAACCTAACAGCCAAGGTGAGGCACACGCAAAACCAGACTCACATAGCTTCACGTCGAAGGTTGGAACTTGGGTTTTAGTATCTCTGTCTGCGTTTGTGTTGGCAGCTTGTTGTACGGGACAGGTTGTGAAAGCAGTGGAGGCTCAGACCAACAAACAGGAAGACAAAAAAGACATCCCTGGTGAGAGAAGCTACACAAACTCGTTTTTTGTTGTCTTTGTTTTTTTTTTTTTTTCCACCACCGTCATAATCAGAAGTCTTTCATATTATTTCTTTTAAATGATCGTTTGTCTACAAGCATACTGGTACTGTGGTTAAACCTCATCCTGGCTTGGATTTTACTTTGTCGTGTTTACATGAAACACAAGTTATTCTATTATTTATTTGTGAACAGGATTTTAATTTTATCCACATTTCTGGCTGCATGCTGAGATGCAGTTTCATTTTGGACGACACTACCTTGTGCTTTTTCTTTTTTTACTTAAAACCTGAATAAGGGCTTTGATTCAAGTTTTTTTTTTAAATCAGTATTTAAATAAAATACAAATGGACCTCCTTGTTTCTTGAAGATGTTTTGCCTCAGCTTATTCAAGCTCAGCCTATTGTTGCACTGATGCATGTCCTTTCAAGAACAGAAGGGAGATTTAGGGAACATAGACACACCAAGTAGCTTTTCAAACCTGTGGATACCATAATTGTTTTTTTTTTGTCAAGTCTGCCAGGAAATCTGAAATAATTTGTTTAATGTTTGGCAAACTAAAATAAAAAAGAAGATAAAGATACAGTAAATTAATTTACAACATCAAAGACTCTTATTCTACTGAACAACCTTTTATTAAAAAGGCACTACAAAGACACACAAAGCTAAACAGGAACAAGACAAACTATAATCAACTTTTCTCCCATTTTGAACTTTAATGACTATAAAAAAAAACACCCAGCAACTTTTACTAAAGTATGCTGTTTTTTTAACCAAATCCTGCATCAAAATCCTTTCAAACTTTTATTCAGGTAATCTAATAGCAGGTTAATTTCTTGTGTGCAGACTAACAACGATAATCCAAAACGTTCCCGTATTGTTCTATGCTGATGACAACCGTTTTTGTTTTGGCACTCATTCCACAGACTTTTTTTTTTCTTTACACCAATATTTCTTTTTTTATCAGAGCAGATTTTTTTTACAGCGGTGTGAATTATGTGGCAAAAGATATGCCCTACAGCCACTGCAATGCTGATTGTTAACTACGTGATCAAATGAACATCACCTCATCCAGTCTGACTGAGTCACACCAAAATGTTAACACAGTTTTGTGTTGGATGTGCAAATTGGTCATTTGTAGCACAGTGGATGTGCGTGCTAAACCACTTACGTGTGTGTGTGTGTGTGTGTGTGTGTTTGTGTGTGTGTACTGTAGGCTGACAGACATGCAGAGTGATGAGTGTATTGTGATGGAATGTGAAGTTTCCGAAGCTGAAGCCATATGTTGCTTTAGGCGCCATTTCTCCTCACAATGATGCTCTGTTCAATTTCACTCGCAGACTGACTGACTAACCACTCACATGTGCTGTGAAAAGGAACACATCCGTGCTAATTAGCGCAGCTACAGACACACAATATGTTAAAAATGGAAAGGTTGAAGAAAAAAAAACACATCTTACAGTTTTTGGAGGAAAATAAAAACTATATGTCTGCTTTTGTAGTTACAGTTGTATTATCATAAAGGGCCTTGTGTGTGTTTAAGTGTGTGTGTGTGAATGCATGTGGTGTGTGTACGTGGGAGAGGAGCCCATTGCTTGGAGCTCTACCGGAGCTAGCTGTCAGTCATGTAGACACTGGCATAATAAAACCTTAAGATGAAAGAAGCAGCACTCTGGCTCAAACCAACACACACACACCATTTGTTCCTCTCAGGAGTTCACTCATTAGGCTGTCTATTCCTATCAGTAGCCATGATGTCAGTGTAATTCCACATAATACTCAGGATAATCATTTTAAACACTAATCCAACTGCAGTTCAAACATTTTGTCTTCACGAAACTGGTCTTTTTTTCCGTGTTGCTTGATGTACATGTTTTAGACACAATTTTTTTCTTGTTTTTTTGTTGTTTTTAGGGGGTGTGACACACCTTTAAACCTGTGTGATCTTTTTGATCTTGCAGATAATCTGGTGATCTTCTCAGAGAAAGACGAGTACGACAAACTCAAAGTGCCTCCTCAAAAGACAGTGAAAAGGTGAGAGAAACCTCAGATTTGACTGCACTATAGTGCTTACAGTATGTGCAGGGAAACTACAAGGCAGCACGGCGGCTCAGTGGTTAGCACCGACGCCTCACAGCAAGAAGGTCCTGGGTTCGATCCCCAGGTTGGACCCGGGGTCTTTCTGTGTTTGCATGTTCTCCTCGTGTTTGCGTGGGTTTTCTCCGGGTACTCCGGTTTCCCCCGCCCCTAAAAACATGTACAATAGGTTGCCTTCAGGCCCAGGCCTCCCTTCCAAAAGAGATCTGAGATCTCAATGGGATTTGCCTGGTTAAATAACGGTAAATAAATAAATACAAAATAATAATAATTCTTAGAGATGACAATTAATCATGTTATAATGTCATTTTCTCATCAAAATCATAACCAGTGTTGCTTTGACTCATTCATGCATGTTTGAGAAATCCTTGAATCTCCCGTGGCAGCCATGTGGAGCTGCCTATACACTCACCGGCCACTTTATTAGGTACACCTGTCCAACTGCTCGTTAACACTTAATTTCTAATCAGCCAATCATATGGCGGCAACTCAGTGCATTTAGGCATGTAGACATGGTCAAGACAATCTCCTGCAGTTCAAACCGAGCATCAGT
>JAUBOC010000160.1:7313684-7333895 GCA_032275365.1 Anablepsoides cearensis | reverse complement strand
TCCAGCACCTTGTTGAATCCATGCCACGAAGAATTGAGGCAGTTCTGAAGGCAAAAGGGGGTCCAACCCGTTACTAGTGTACCTAATAAAGTGGCCGGTGAGTGTAGGTTGGAGTATAAAGCATTAAACTAAGAAAATTAACACTTTGAGTACACCCTAAATTGATTTGTTACCTCTAGCTAAACTCTTTTGCAATACAGTCCTGATATAAATCTTACCCCAGTTTTGACAAAAAAAAAAAAAAAAAAATTTTTTGCAGTTTTACCAAACATTAAAGTGTTAATTAGTGTGATAGGAGCTGGCTGCAGTTTAGCAGCTGACAGGAGGCTTTTTTATTGATCTCCTTCATTAGCAGTAAGGTTAAAATATCTGAATGCATTTTTGTAAAGATAACATTAATAACATATTGAAAAAAAAAACGCTGGTGAGGACAGCTGTTGAGATATTTGCATGTGAAGTAACATGAAGGGATGACAAAGGGGAATGACAGCATGCAAACAGAGCATTGTTACAACGGCTAATTTCCCAGACTGTAGAGCAGAATCTGATGTTTCTTTAGATTGTTTTGAGTCACTTTCAAACAGATGAAGAAGAGTCAGAGTTCAAATAATTCTGCTTTAATACCAAAGATCAGGGACTTCCTTTCTTCAAGAGCTCCCCTTTAAAGTCACTTCCTGTTTCCCTTTGGCTGAGCTAAATCCAGACAAAAATATGACAGTTATGTAAAAAAAAATTGGAAAAATTGTATTATGCTAAGTTTCTATAAGGTTTTCTTTGACTTTTTGTATTAGAACACTCAAAAAACAGATTGTTGGATTTACTTAACCAAGTTATGTCAAGTGGTTCCACTAAATTAACTGAGTTGAGTAAATCTAAAGCACCTTGCACAATTACATTGAAATAAATAGTAAAAGTTACTTTGGACTTACTCAACACAGTGGAACCACTTGACACAACAATCTGTTTTTTGAGTGAAGGATAAGCATGTCAATATTGCATTGTATACTGTTAGAAACATCAAACTAGTGTTGTAAAGTATGTGATTTGGAAAACTGCCACTAACATTTTTTACAAAGTTAATCTAATTTAATCACTACTTTTTTATAGTTATATTTAAAATGCAAACTGGTAAAGTCACCTCCATGATTTTGGTCTGTGCAGTGAAAACGACGCGTCATCAGAGAACGAGCAGCTGCTGAGCCGCAGCATTGACAGCGACGAGGAGCCGACATCAGATAAACAGGGCTCGCCGGAGACCCCCACCGCCAACCCCAACCCGTGCCTCGTCGACCTGGGTAACAAGCCCGACCTCTCCCTGCTCTCTCTGGGACTCCTGGACCGCGGCCGCGCCTGCAACGGCTCCTCTGCTGTCATGGCCAGCCACGCTAACGGCATCGCAAGTCCCAACCACATGAACGGCATCAACCATATGGCCTCCAGCAACCACATCAGCGGTGTGAATGGGATCAACAACAATAAAACACTGGGGGTAAGAAGTTGCTGCTTTTTAGAAGCGACTGTGCAGAATGTAATTTCGAAATAACCTATATCTAAAATGTCTTTTTTTTCTGTATACAGATGCTACAGAGTCGAAGGAAAAAGATATTAGATCTTTACGCTAGAGCTTGCAATGTGACTGAGGGTAAGTGTAAATACAAAACACACCTAATTATTTTCAGTTTTGACAAAAGTTGCTAGTTGATTCATTAAAACCTCTTTTCTTTTTTTCAATTCCTGCAACCTGTGCAGGCCTGAGCCCCACAGAGCTTCCCTTCGACTGCCTGGAGAAGGCGAGCCGCATGCTGAGCTCCTCCTACAGCAGCGAGGCGGCGGTGGTGAAGACGTGGAGGCACCTGGCCGAGAGCTTCGGCCTGAAGCGCGACGAGATCGGGGGCATGAGCGACGGCCTTCAGCTCTTTGAGAGAGTGAGCACGGCTGGCTACAGCATCCCGGACCTGCTCAGCCGCCTGGTGCAGATCGAGAGGCTGGACGCCGTGGAGTCGCTCTGCGCCGACGTGCTGGGCAGCGGCGAGGTGGCGGCAGCGGCTGGGCGGCAGAGCATCAACAGTTTTCACAGCCAGTTGGTGTGTCCCTCCCCGTGCACGTCGCCATCGCAGCGCTGCGCCAGCGTCTGAATACATGGTGGAGCGGAGACTTCAAAAAAAGACTTGGAAGTCTTCCAGTACACATATATGTAAGGACAGATTTAGTTCTGACAAGGATGAATGTGCGTATAGAGTGTACCCTTTACCCCCATCACATGAAGAATGTCAGTGGGCTCTCTGTCCACGGTCCTTAATCTGTCAAAAGCTAACAGCCTGAAAGAGTTTTTTCCAGATGCTGCAATGTTTGGAATTTATAAAAAAAAATGAAATCAGTCCTTCTTATCAATAGTGACAATATATTCCCTAGTTTGCAATTTCAGCCTCTTGTCTGTGAGAATATAATAATCAAACTTTTATTTTTATTAGCATGTTTTCTTCTTCAAATGCCATAAAATTGTATAAAAGAAATAGCTGGAAGGCCTCTGCGCTGGACGCATCTTTATCCTTGAAGTTTTGAGATGGAACTCAGATACCCCACAGTTAAAACCAGACACTTGTGTTCGTACAAAGACCGCGGCATTAGTTAACATTCAAGGCTGCTCCGATGACTGGGCTGTCGTCACGGGGGGAAGCCAGCAGATACCAGCTCCCTACTTAGAATGCAATCATTGTGGCCAGATGGAAATGCTAAAAACATCATTCAGCTCAGCTTTCATCTCGTAAAATCGTCTGTGAACTTTAGGCATCAGTCGACACCCCGCCCCATCTTTTGCTGAATCCTAATTTCACCCAACACCATTCCCAAAGAAACACAGACTGATTTTTTTCCCTTTTTTGTGCATTGCAAGGGTTGCATACTGTAAAGTTGGGGTTTACTCTGCAATAGTTTTATCAGTTGTTTAGGTGTGGACGTAGCAAATGGAAAAAATCAACTGACCACCGCACAAAAAAACAAAAGAAAGAAACTCCAAAGTTGGTTCTAGGTGTTTAGCATTCATGCACTGACTGAACAGTGTGCTGCCCTCAATCCACTGTCAACAACTTAAACACACAGATTTAGGTACTCTTCAACTGCAGCTACTTCCTCAGCGGTGACCCAGTCTGTGACCGCGGCCCCCCCATAACTCTGCCTGTTATTCCCCTATACCCCAGTCTTGTGGCCCACTGCTGCCGCCATTCCTAATTATTTAGCATGTGGCTCCCTATGCCCCTAATAAGCTGAAAGTGTTGTGGTTTACAGAGCGGGTGCAAAGTGCCTGTGATTTCCAGCACCTAATTAAGCATTTAGGGCCACTTAACCACTGAAAGCCCAGTAGAAAAGCTATAAAAAAAACCCCTGCATTAAAAAAAAAAGAGATTGATGCCAGGGCAGATGACTAATTAGCCGGCCCCAGGGTTCCTGCACTGTGAACGGCGCAGGAATGCCGCCCGCTGCGGTGGAGGTAGCACTAGATTCGACGTCTTTTTCAGCTTTTGTGGGTTGGCTCAGTCATGCTCAGGCAGGATTTTAGCTCCCCTCGCCCCTATGGGACCAATAGACTAAATGAGAACAATATGCGTTTGTGTGAGTTCTGGAGAAGCAGCTGAGGCTGGTTAGGTGTGTGCGCACGGTTCAGAAACTGTTCCTCTGATAAGCATCGGGCCAAACACGTTGATGCTCACTGCACCTCTAATAATACTCGCTGCAGGTTAAGTTTGCTTGTTTCTGCAGCAATTATCCGTCACAACTCAAAGTTCTCTGAAGTCGGAGCAATGCCAAGAGCTGCTTTGATCTCACTACATGGAAACAGGACCGATCTCAATCTGATGCCTGATGTTTCCTGTATAATGCCCTGCATGTACGTTTCTTCCTCTTTTAACACTTTTTTGTCATCTCTTCCATTGCAATCTGGGGCAGGACTCCTGTGCTTTAAATTTATTTGCATACTTGGTTATTGAGTATACATCAGTAATTATTTTTTGTCTTTGATCCAAAGATTCAACATAAGCATAACGCCTTCTCAGTTATCAGTTCAGTTACAATTTGAAATTATTGTTTTATGTTTTATATGAATTTTGTGAAAATAATTCTGTTGAACTGTAATGAAATGGAGCAAACATTCAGGAATACAAAAAGGTTGTCCAACATATATATGATATGATGATGATAAAACACAGAAGCCATACATAAATTACTTACCTCAGTAGCACACAGTGTATATTACAACTTGTAGAAACACACAAATCATCACAGAACCAAAGTGTAACTGTATATATAAGTTATTATTGTACATAAATATTCCTAAATAAAGATGTATGATGGAACGTATGTTGTGTCCTCTTTTTGTGATGCAGTAACTGAAAATTGCCAAAAGGCAAACGTGCAAAGGTCTATAAAGAACTTAAAAAATAAAGTAAAAGTAAAAATACCTTAACAGAAAAGGACTTTGGTAAAAATAAATTTCTGATTAGAAAAGTACTTAAGTAAAAGTCATAAAACTGTTCATAAAAATTGGGAAAGTAAAAGTAAAGGTACTTTTATACGCTCGAAGAAATAAACTGTAGAATTTACTAAACCCCTTAACAGTCTTTGTTCCACCAATGGTCAAAAATGATGCGGTTTTTGCCTTTAAATGTATCCAGAAGCTACCAGGGGCTTTCAATTTGAGGACTATGATGTCAAACAACTTTCTCCAGTTCTTATCTTTAGTTTAGCACCTTATAAAATGTCAAAAGGCTTTTAAGGAATTTCAGGTGTGTCTGTTAAGCAGTTAATTAAACTGGTTCAAGTGGAGAAAATATTCTTGCCTCATATTTACTAGGTTTAGTGAAACCAGCTGACATGACTTGGTTAAGTAAATTCAACACTTCGTTTTTTTAGAGCACATAAAAAAACTCCTTTCATGATGAGTTTGGACATATTTAATTTTGTAACGAGTGACTAGATGTTAAATTTTAAAGTTAAGAAGTAAAAGTATCAATTTTAGGTTTTAAATGTAACAAAATAAAAGTAAAAGTAACAATCAAAATAAAATACTTGGTAAAATTACAAATCCTCAAAAAAAGTACTTAAGTACTGTAACAAAGTAAATGTACTTAGTTACTTAGGTTTACTTATAAACCTCTGCAAATGTGGACAATATTATTTGTGTTTTAGTGATCTTAGAAAACACTAAAATGACAATAATTCAGTCAATGTTACAGATGTTGAGCTAAAATGTAATTTATTTGCAGCTAAGTTTAAATCACAACTTATGATCCAAGTGCTACTCATTGAGCAGTATCTTTGCAAACTTTGCTGCTGAAGTTGACCCCGTTTGTTGTTTAGCAAAAATTATTTCAACCACTGGACATGATTTTAATGAAACATTTGGAAAGCATCACTGAAAATACATCTGTAACTGGCCAACTTTTTTAATCACCTCAATGCAAGATGTCTGTAAAAGCAAAGCCATATTAACCAGCACAAAAAGGCCAGATACTGAGCTAAAATGTGATGTGGTAAATAACACACTTTACGTGTGATATTGCAAAATGCTGCACATATTGTTTTTTTCCAAGGTTTAATTCAAACAGCTTTTCAACTATTTTTGGTTTCAGTTTAAAACTCAAGTGGTGTGAATGTGCACTCTGAATCAATCTACATCAACCTAGTTCTTATGTGAACGGTTCTCCTGCACCTTCAAATCTTTTCACTAAAGGCTCATTCCTAATGTGCTGCTCCGGTGGCAGATGCCACCACCGGACACCGTTTTTGTCATCAGGCCTTTCATTGTGTGGGTGTGTAGTTGTGCCAAAATACCAAAAACCTTAGCTAAATAATGAGGTGTGACCGTGCTGGCTGGCTGTGGTCCTTAAGGTTGCTTTAGAAAAGTCCGTCTGGCAGTGAAGACGTTCACTGATGCTGCTGCGAGGCATCAGATCTAGATTTCAAATGCTAACAATGACCCATAAGAAGGCCTTCTTGTTTGAAAAGCCCTGTGTGTCTCTGCTCACATACACACAAGCATGAGCTTATAAAACAGACAAATACACATCTCTCCAGGGTCTCCTCTTTTTACATTTTAAAAATCTGACTTTGCTTTCTTTTATACAAGAATAAAAGCACAGACAGCTTCTCTTCAGGGCAAGGAGTGCCAACCAGAACATTGATTAAAGCTCTGCCAGTTAGCAACACCATCACAACTGAACACATACATGAAGACACATCAAACGGCAGAGCACACAGAGTGGCCGCACCTCAGTAGGTTTGAATTTTTTGACAGCTTCCTTTAACATTACCTCGTGTCGGTTTGGCACGCAGAGATAAAATGTGTTTCGGATCTGTTTTATAATTGCACGTAAATGCAACCCAACTGCGCAACGAGTGTCAAAGCTGGCAACGGCAAAAAGACTCATACTGGTTTTAAAAACAAGTATTCCTAAAATACTTAGCGACAAACAAGTCTGGCACCCTGGAGAGTTCATATTGTATAAGTTAATCTTTTTTTTTGAACATCCGAATAAAGAATTGAGCAATAGTTCTAAAATTAAACTAACAAATCTGGCGTTCATAAAGACACACAGCAAACATAAACAACATAAGAATATCCTCTGGTTAAAATCGAGACTGGCACCTTTAAGTTTTACAAATGCAAACCAGAAACAGAAACGCAGCAGAAGAAAAGCTGAATGAAGCTGCTGTAAAACCAGCCTTCCTACCATATAAAACCCCAACAGCTGGTTTCACTCAACTTCATCATATAATTCCTCACAAACAGCCAGGTATTTTAACAGAGCCTCTATAGGCTTATTACATTACCCAACTAGTGTATTTATGCATATTATGGTGAAAATAATATACAATTGGTGGTCACCCACATGGAATTACTAATTAACTTAATGGTTTTGCTAAACTGGAACTGCTGTGCTACCTAATAATACTTGAACATAGTTTACCAGCGAGAGATGAGCATGGAGACCATTTAAGGTAATTTTTTTGCAATATTTGGTCAATTTAAAGCCTAAAACCTAATCTGAGACCAGTATAATACATTCTGTGGTGACTGTGATGCTATCCAGAGTTTAGTGGCAGTGCTAAGACAAGCTGTAGAGCAGACACCTACATGCAGACTAGAACCTGAATCAGCTGTTGTCATTTCCTGTAGGTGACAAGGCCTCATTGTGGAAATGATAATCTGCAGACAACTCAGTTCAATGAACTAATGTGCACGTACAATTACACTGTAAGTGCAGGACACTTGATTATATTTGATTTGACTGTAGGAACTGGTTACCGAGCTTTATTGGCTGTGTTTAGTTTTTTTCCACACTGACTCTGCAGTTTGGTTTATACTTTGTTGTGCACAGAGTAGCTGGTTAGATTGGTTTAGCTGTTATAGACAATGTCCAGATGGAAAATATGCCTCCATTTGTCACACACTGACAGTTTAATGGTATTATTTTCTGCTATGCTTTGGTCAAATTGACAGACTAATTTGTCAAAGCTCCATTTGAAAACTGAAACAATGATTGTAAAAATAAAACACAATTTCTACACAAAGAAAAATCAAGATATGACACAATCAACAAGGAGTCTCCTGTATATGTAATGCTTAAAATGAACATTAAATTCAATTGGCCACTTACTGCACATTATTATCTTTTGTGGCTGAAGTCTTTAAAAGCAAATATTTAGGCACATAAAAAAATAAAATCTAAGAGGGTACACGAACCTACATGAGTGAATTTGGTCAGAACCTAAGCAAACTTTCAGATTCCTGCTTTTTAAGCTACATTTTGATACCTGGATCATCTTGATAGAGACATCCTGTCGTAATTTGTCTTTCTAATCAGTATAACCAATTATTTGGACTGAATCCTATTTTAGGCTATTGTAATTTTGACAGAATTTTAAAAAGGAAACTTTAAATAATTTTTGGATATTGAGATTAGGAAAACACGCTTTGTTAGCTCACAAGGAAAATGACAAAAATGCTCAAAATCAATTTTGTAGCTACAAAAAGGGGCTTCAAAAAATTTTTAAGAATACATTTCAGATACTGCATTTAAACGACCCATAGATGAGGTATTTACTCATATTTTGACAAAATGCAATTGTTGCAAATGTTCTAACCAAAACACTACAGTTGCCTATTTGTCCACAACTTTGGGACTTAATCCTGTTGGATGTGATGGGTCACATTATATTCTTATTCAAGCACTTTCTTGAAAATACAGAGTTGCCAGACAAACAGCTGTTTGGATGCAGGTTGATTGTAATAAACGGCTTCACCTTCATTACTTTACATTTCAGATTGGCCTACAGTTAATGAAGGACTTGAGGGTACACAGCCACATTCAAGACACGATTCTCTCTTCCTTAAATCAAACCCAGTTCTTTATTTTACCCTTCAGCTTATCAGAAACAACTGCTCAGTTAGTGTCCAGGCATACCTCAACACATGAAAAGCCTGAGATCAACCATCTCCATCTCCTAAACACAACCACCTGATTTGCTCTGAATCAAAAAACATGCTTGGCAAGTTCTGTGAGAAAAGGCAGATGATTGCATTAAAAAAAAAATCTTAACAGAAGGATTTTATTAACCACACTGCAGCGACCGTACCATACATGACAATTGTTTTTGAGTTTTGAAGGCTCATATGGATAATTTTGAAATGCTTCTGAATACAGTTTGGCTGCACTTATCAGTAGGAGTCAAAATGGCCAAACACATGAATAAAAGTGGTTTAGATTTATATACTCATTATGAGTGTGTTTGCTTTGTTGCCACATATGACATACCGTATTCCAAAGTTTGTTTTAAAACCAGACTTTTATTTTAAAATCATCCAGCTGATCTTAGGAGAATCAACTTTGACGTTATGTTGGCAAAACTTCCTTTATCTTTAATTCAATCAGCTCTGCTCAAGTTTTTTTTTTCACAGCTGGTGAAGGAGCAAATCAAATGAGATAGGATTTTAAGATTAGATTTCATCTGGGAGATTTATTGAGATGGACACAAATTTCTCTCTATTATAGTAATTACTGGTTGCCCCAAAAAGACGACTAAAATAATGCTTACTTAAAGAAGACAATTTTTATTAAGTCATTCTGTATTTAAATGGAAACTTTCAACATTTTTCTCTGTTTCTGTGTCTGCCATATGAAGCAAAGTGATTTAGAATACTATAATTTAATATTAAATTGACTAAAATTAGATACAGCCTAATCCTGGCCCTTACGGACTGCTGGATCAAAAGAGGAGAAAAAAAACCCCGACTTTATTTCCACTTAAATAAATAAATGCACTGCAGTAATTCTATTTAAAGGATGTATAATAGTATAATCTAAAAAAATACATCAAAGTCTTTTCTTCACAGACATTTTATTTGCATATGTAGTTTCCAAGAGTCTGGCAGCACTTAGGAAACACATTTAAGTTGAATATTTTATTAACTCTGGCTGAAACTTCATTTCATACATCTTTGTTGTAAAGCAGGGGGTTTGAATCCTTCATATATGTTATCTTATTTGATTTATGGCAAAAATGTCAAGTTATTATAGGAAAACCAAAATCAGATAATAAAAGTTCTAATTCAAAAAATAAATTGTACTAATGTGGAATTAGAACAAATAATCATTGGTAAAGTAATAATTATGTTAACCAAAACTTAAAGAGAAGGGTTTCCCTTGTTTTTGTATTGAAACAGGCATAATTAATGTTTGTGTAGACAATTGTTGGATAAACGGGGTTCAGCTTTACTCTCTGCACGATGAAGTCAGGGGGTGAAAGCAGACTCAGAATTTACCATCTTTTAAAAATTTCTTCTTGGGTAATTAATGTCCTAAAAAAATATTGAATTTGTTATTTATTAGCTCTAAAGATTTACAAGGAATCTTTTTTTTATGATGTAGATGGAAAAACTGTCATAAAACCACATCTGTTTCCACAATATGACAGTAAATTATTCTTTAGGCTTATCGTAGGTAATACACGTAATACATGTTCAGAACTGAAAAGTTAGGTGATGTATTTTCTACAGTCTCTGCAAATCTCACCTGTATAAGCTGTATTTATCAAACATCAAGGAGTCCTTCATCCAACTCATCCTCAAACCCTGACAGAAGGTTTGCTAAGATCTAAAAGAATTAGCTTGCAGTAGTGAGGACCTTATGAAACCTGGAAGTCACTTTGAAATTCATACCAACTGAGCTCAGGCCAAATGGTTTTCAGCAAGTACATTTTAAATATTAACTGTAATTATTCCAACCTCTCCAAACTCCTCTATGGAACAACAGCAGGTCCCATACTGAGAGAATTACTGTCACCACGATCTGGAACAAATAAATTAAAAAAAAAAAAATGTTTCTCTTATAAAAAACATATGGATTTCAGCACTTCACGTCCAAACTCACCGTACTTCCCATCTTTTCTTTTTTAGCTTTGAAAAGCATTTTTCAGTCACAACTGCACATTCTGCAAGAACAGGACATTTTTTTAAGAGAATTTAATAACAGATAATCAACATGGATGACAAAAACATGAGTCATCAAGTGCAAAACAAAACATACTTCAGTTATACAGAAAACAAAACAAATAAAAATCGCTCACTTAATGAAGAATGTGTCTGCAATTTTTATTTGCGGTAAAAAGGCAAGAAGTTTATGCCTTAGTAATTAGTTTGCATTCTCGTTAAAACTGCGTTTACATTACAAAAACTAATTTAAAAAAACAAACAATGTGCTTTCAGAGACTGTAAAGTCACTGTGATGCAGAAGGACGCATGGTTTTATTTAAGGTTGTGAAGGATGGATCTGAGGTTGAGGTGGAGGAACGTGTGTCCTGGGTCGGTCTTGTGATGAAGGTCCTGTAGCTGGAGGTGGAGGAATGAGCGTTCAAACAGGCCACGGTTTTTCCTGAACAAAATTACAAAAACAAAACAAAACAAAAGCAATCGGTCAGAAAAAAAAAATGTAGTCAAATGTCCATCACAGTTTGCATTTGCACACCACAACTCCATAAACATAGCCGACATGTTTATGGCTGGGCACAAAACAGGTCAGTAGATGTTTGTGGAACTGGAGAATCTTTGACATACATGAAACATTCTTAACACCTTTATATAATTTATCAGTCTGCAAAACATTCTGAGTTTGACACAAATCACTCAAAACATAACAACCCCCCCCCGACTAGTACTGAGTATAAGCCTTGTGGCCATCGGAGAAGCCACAATACTTGTTTTCCTTTTACCATCTGTAGAATCAATCACCAGCTGATCCTTTCAAACGGTTAAACTGTAATGTGGGGTTTTCCAGGATCAGACTTGTTTTTCCAGCACATCCAAGAGATATACATGTATATCCTTTAGAACGTGTTGTGTTTCCTAAACAGTTTTCAAATCATTTATACAGGCATTATCCTGTTAAAAAATTCACCCATGAATACATCTTATTCGACAGCAGACATGTTTAGGTGTGTGGGTTTCCTGGTACAACACTGGTCCTGCCAGCTTCCTGTAGTTCATGTCTTCCTCAGGTAAGCAGCACAAATTGTCTGAGCCGCTCGCAGGATGCAAAAAGAAAACAGTTCATTAGACCAGGCAGAGCTTTCCATTGTTCCATGGTACACTTCTTCTGCTTGCATGTACTTGTTGATATGTGATGGGACAGAGATCACTATATATTTGAGGCTATGCAGTTCTGAAACTATTCCAACTGTATCAGGATTAAACCTTTAAGCCATTTCTGCTGTTGGTTTGGACAACTATGCCTACCCATGTAGTATTAATGAGCCTTGGTTGCTACTGATTATTTTTGTTTTCCATCCTTCACCCATTCGTGGTAAATCCAAACCTCTGCACATCAGCTGTTGAGATGCTATGATCTGGATTATCAGCATTCTTTAATAAATTAATTTATGTTTTCATTCTAAAACATCACATTTAAGTACAGAATATACATCTAAGACTTTATGTGCAAACGGCTCTGCCCAATTGAACCATTAATAGTCATAATGTTGTGACAGATAGCTGTAAAGTTGCACGTCTAAGCATGCAGGAAGTTTTTTCTTTTCTTTTTTCATTGAGTATGAGATTATCACTGTGGAAATTACTGTTTTCACCTGATGCCGGAGAGCTTCTGCAGAAGGACGGAAAGCTTCTCAAGTGAAGGCAGCTCCATGCGAGGGTTTTTGAGGAGCTGAGAAGCAGTTGTGAAAAACTCCTCACAGCTACATGCCTCTAGGAATGGATTTAGGTAGCCTACAAGCAGAGCAAAGAGAGCACAGTTTTATTAAACTCATTTGCTTCCCGCATCCTTTTCCAGAGCTCAACTTCAGACTGAACCATTAGATTCATTTTTTTTTGCCATCCTTTTTAGATTTTCTCAGGAATGAAAACTGCTTGGACACACAAACAAACCATGAAAACACTAATGATCAAACTGAGCTGAGACAGGGCCACAGATGCTGGTCAGAGTGGTTCTGCGATGAGTGGATTTTGGAAGTAGTTCCATACTGTCAGTTTTAACTCTGACCTTCCTATCATCAAAGCACAAACTCAAACACTCGCACACACAGGGAGATAAAACGGAGAGGACAGCATCATCATTCCACACAGATGGTAGCTGCACATTTTTTAAATTAATAACAGCAAAAGTTGACCTCATGAAGTCTTTAAATGAAAGTTGGTTACTAGTAAATAAACATTTGTTTCTGCTAAAGACACATTCTTTTATTTTTTTCTTCTCAGATAGCAATCTCGGTTTTAAACCAGGCATGAGAGGGATAAAGTTTAAACACAGGGGACTTGCCACTTTGCTGCCATCCAATTGCTGGAGAAGACTGATAAAAACCAACTGGGTGATGCAGCATTCAGTGTCAGCTAAACTACGCATCTGTGGTCAACAAAAAAATAAAATAAAATATTCAATTTTGTTTGATGGAGCCATCAGATCTCATGTGATATCTCAAAACTGAAAAGTGTTCCATCATTTGCCACAGGGACAGATGTTTTTATTCCAGGGCCTTCCTTCTACAGAATCGCCACAGATTTCAAACTCACTTAAAAGATGTGGCAACTGTGAAAATAAAAAAAAAATGCTGAAATCTTGTCTGGAGAACAGAATCTTGTCACATCAGGCCCAAATCATACATTTTCACTTCAACATTGTTGGGGGCTGGGGTATCAGACTATGTCTTTCTTGAAGGTTTACACCTAAGACTAGCTGTGTTTCCATTACAAATGTGCACAAAACTTTGTTGATATTTTGTTAATGTCGAAAAAACACAGTTTCACAATTGCAGTGTTTTCATTAAAAAAGAAATGCTATTGAGATAACGTGTGAATACGCTTGTTCTTGTGATATTCACACGGTGGATGTAAACAATCAAGCATGTTGCTACCACAACACTAGTGATCAGAGATGTGGGCGTCTTATCGAGGCTTTCGAGCAACAAGCCCCTTATACTTGGGAGCGGATATATATGTGGCGTTTTTGGGAAATTGTTGTCGGTGAGTTTTCTACTTTCTTTTACTACTTCCTGTTGTCTTTTTCTCTTCATCATCTTTTTGCCAGTAGAAACAGACGGTTCTTGATCACGTGACTCCTGGGATGCGAAAAAAGTGTTTCCATTACAGTTTTGCGAAATACACCAATTTTGATACGGCTGAAAAACCACCTCATCCTAGCGCAAAAACATAGAAAATCTGAAGTTTTTTTGAAATTGACGTGTTTCCATTGAGCAAATTTATTTTCGAAATTCTAATTGGCGCATTTTCATGGTCAATGGAAACGCAGCTCATGAGAGATAGAGTTTTTGTCATTTTCTGTTAAATCACATATTTGCTGGATTTCATGTGTGCTACATTCTCCTAAACAGATGCACACACACAAAGTAAATCAAGCACATATTTTCCAAGTTTGACAAGCTAACAAAATAGGATGTGGTGGAGATGAAAAATAATAATAATAATAATAATAATAATAATAATAATAATAATAATAATAATAATAATAATAAAAGAAAGTTGCATTTGATTTAGCCAGGGAGGTCTGCTACAAAATCAAAACAAACCAAAAAACTTTTCCGCAGTTGCAAAGTTGAAAGAATGCAAACACAAACACACACACACCACACAAGCAGGCTTAATTGACCACAGAAGTTAAATCTACAGAATGAAGCGTTTTCACAATTAATGTACACTGTTTACCAAAAATCAGGCAAAGCCCGTGAGACACTTTTTGGCATGTTGGGTTCCTGATACTTTGTTTTTTTTTTTTTTTGTTTAAGTCTGAATATTGTATGCACAAGACATGTTGTGCAACTATTTTGTGACTGGACTTAATAAAAGTACTCAGGCTGTGGCAGTTTAAGCTCCAACATCCTATGTATGCATTTTTTGTACAAGTAGGCTTCGTTTTATTAGGTAACCTTTAGGTGTGAACATTTACTCCTCTGTTACTCAACTCTTTTCCATCTCACCTCATTACTACTTTAAAAGAAAACAATAATTAGCACGTGTTGCCTAAAGTTCCCAGTAAAGACGCAGCTAAGCCTCAGCCTCTTTCTGCCATATGGTTCTGTTTTGTATTAACATATAACAGTTAAAATGATACGGTGATTAAACTCAAAGAGCTCCCAATCGCATGGAAACACTGCAGCTGTTGTCTCAGCCTTGTCCACTTTTCGTCTTTGTCTAAGGTTCAAGGTTTTAGGACAGTGATTTTTTTTTATTTCAAATCCCATTGCCTGACCAGTGCATATGACTGATGTGAGCTCAAACAAACCATTATTATTCACATGTGGTTTTCATGTGGGGATGACATGGAGTGGAACAGCGAGGGGCTGGTATCAATCAAAGTAAATAGTGATAGTCAGGACAGTCTATAAATCTGGCTTTTAAAAAGTGAACACAGCCACTATATCAATCACAAGCAGAGTGAATCATGCCACGCAGCGGCCAGGTTACATCTCTGTCGCAAACTAATGTGGCAACAATATTATTTCAACTTTTTTTTTTGGAAAAGGATGAAAACTGTTAAAGCAATATAAAGCCTCTTTCAGTGGTGTCCTGCTATCTATTAATGTGAGGATAACACAATGTGACTGTGAATTACCCCCCGATGTGTTTTTGTAACATTTTGTGATGGAAAAATTGGCAAAAGTCCAAACTGTGGAAGTGACTGAATATGTAAACTGATCGCTTCTTTAAAAAGGGGGCATATCATGCAAAATTCACTTTTTTAGCTGTTAAATAGATTTTGTTGTGTACTTGGAGCCTTTAGGAGTGCAGAATTGTTGAATTTAGTCTCTCCTGGTGTTGCATATATATCTTTACATTCTGTTTGGGTCATATTTTGCAACTAATTTAATTTAATCTATTTTGTATGACTTTTCTGAACCATTACGTCACAAACTCTGCAAAAGAATTTCTAAATAAAAGTCTGACTCTGGACTTACTAACTACAATTCTGTTGTCTTCATTCTCCTCTGGCTTTGGGCCAGACTCTGGCTCCAACATATAAGGCTGGATGGACAAGTCTGTTGTTGTCATATTTGAATTAATTTGTAAATAAAGTTTTGGTGTTGCTATAAAGTCGTAAACCCCTCTATCAAGCTACAATGGACCGCTCTGGAAGCTGGAGGGGAGGCAGAGCACCTCGTTTGGATTTAAAGAGACAGTCTCAAATAGAGTTGACAGACACCTCAGAACAGGGGTGAAAAAGGGGCCTGTGGTGTTACAATAAGGAGGAATTCAGACCAAAGCATTGCAGTTCCACTTTATAAAGACCCCAACTGAAGGATTAAATGCAAAAGAGAAGGATTTGTCTTTTTTTAAAGGAAGATGTGAGAACATGTTAAATAGAAATTAAGCCTTTCAAACGTTTCTTCTTTTATTGTTTAACTACAATAAATAACAGCCACAGTTTGACATTTTTGTCACAGCAATTGAGCCAAAGAAGAGAAAAAAAACTATCTTTAATAGATTTTGAGCTGCAGCTAAATGTCTCTTTTCTGTTCATCTAGACATCAAAACTTTCCGCTGCCGTTTCTGTTTTTCACAATGTTGTGTGTTTGCTAGGGTGATTTGAAATTTTATATTTTACTCTCGTAAGACTAGCAGAGCTACGGTCTTGTCTAACAAACAGTGGTGACAGTGAGCTGTCGGTATGTTTGAGTGTAATAACATATCATGTCTTTCTCAGCTGCATTACAGAAATGCCATTTAATCCTGACCTCGGGCTGAAAAATGAAAAGACTTACCCCTCTTGACATAATATGATCGCAGTTTATAAAGCAAATACTGCGAAGAAAATGATACGCGTTTCATAAAGTGCAGTGACAGCCTGTGGGTGGAGAGATAGATAAACAGAGCAGCAGTGAGTCCACAGACAACATTTAAGGGTAGGAATCAATGGATCTACAAAAGACAAAATATAGGAAAATAAATAAATGATAAAAATAAATGTGTTGAAGTAGAAAAAGAAATATGAACTAGTGCATCAATCAAAACTGTAGAAGATAGAGTTTTATTTTGAGCTGCATTAAAAGCATTTCACTTACTGTTGTTTCTGTCTGAATGTTAGAATGCTGTTGTTTTCATAAACCTCTTAAGTATTTTTTTAAGAAACCCTTAACAAATAATGTAGCTCTCATTTCTCTTGCTGGAAATATGCATAAATGCAGTAGACGAAGTCTCATTTTTCCAGTTCTGTGGATTAAGTGTTTGGGCAAAGCCCTTCACTACTGATACAATTTTCCATCCACTCGGAGTTGGTACATCAGAGAGTTTTTAACGCTGCATGTTTTCTTTGGCACCATTCGGTCACATCTTGAAGAAGATCATAAAAGAACAGACTTGCAGACACCACATCATTCATCTCACACATCAGACTGCCGTACCAGATTGAATGCTGCTGAACTGGTAATCACAAATATTGCAAGTGTAAACAGAACAGCCAGAAACACAACAGACTCTCATTGTGAGTCTTGGGTTGCGTGGGTTGAAACAGTCTTAATGATGCATGCGCGTATTACAAAACACTCTTACTTACGAGACTGCTCGGTAAGCTGCATCAGGATCTCTATGGGTGCGCGAAGGCCGACACGGCTGGACCGAAGCACCGAAAGCAGCACGTGTACTCCACCATAATGAATGTAGAGGCCTCGACTCTCCTCACATTTAAGTTCAGTACAAAGACTGTCAGCTGCCTGGGTCAACACATCAGCTGTAGGAACGGATAAAAAATGTAGATACAGTCAACTTGATTCCATTAAAACAATTAGCTTCTAAAGCCTCTAATTGAAAACAGTGACTTAATGATAGTGGCTATTTCCAGACATGCAGGTTTTTCACTATGAAAAAAAATCAAAACATTGGAAGATTATCTAAACCTTAAAACTGAAATGTGCTCACCACAGAATCTGTTTCACTAAAAATTTGATTTGATTGAATTTTAAATGTCTGTGTGCTGTACTTGCAAGTCAAGTAAAAAAAAAGCCTCTCTCAATTATAGTCAATTTGGTTTCTCATCAATCCAAAGAAAGGCAAAGCATGAATGAACAGAAAGGCAACCTGGTGAACAGACTGAGAGAAAACGGTCTGTACGCTGTAAATATACTGAGAGAGTTATTACAAGCAGATGGACGTTTATTTCAGTGGAGGACTTCCTAAAATATGTCAGGATATTTACGGTGCACCAAGCTAGCCCACAGAGTTCTATAATATGGACAGGCATGGAGCAAAATATGGGTAAAACCACGAGTGCTTTATCCTTTTGAAATTTCTGCTTCAGAGCAAGACTCAGAAATTAAACTCATGCAAGCAGCTGTGCAACATTTTAGGCCTGATTGTGAATGAAACCCAACGTTGCCAGTTCCACTTATTATGACTGACTTTGGGTTTGTTTTTTTCATTTTTTTCTCAAAAGTTAATAAAAATTGGCAGCTGCGGGTTGAGTTTATTGCACTACAGAGTTTCCAAATGTTAATTTTGATCATCCATGGTCAGTGTGTAAACACTTTGGCGGTACAATGCGGAGTGTTCCAACAGCATGCTCCTAATTACAGTGTCAGGATGCTGATGTTTACCAGGTGTGTACCATGATCATGTTCTTAGTTAAGCTTTATTTAGCAACCTGACTGCACACGTTCTATGACAATTGTAGATTTCAGTCTCAATTTTCCAGCACAATGACTGACAGAACAACAAAATACTTAAGAACTATTAAGCTACACACATTATAATGGTCTATTTTACCATTCCTTTTAACATGATCCAAATGGAACAGATGGAAGTGCACAAAGCTCAATGTAAAACAGCATATTCATTTTAGGTCAGTTCTATTTAATAATTTAATGAAAAAGGAGGACAAGAAGCATCCAAGTCTCACAAAAAGTGAAATATAGGATTGTAAGCCAGATGAAAGCCCTATCATTTATTTGACCTCTCAACTTACGTTTTAAACATTAAGTAACAAATTTAATTATTTTAAATGCATAAAAACTATATAAATCAGGAAGCAGACTGGCAAACTATTTTCCTGATTCTTACAAAACTACTTCTTTGTATGCTCTATGTATGACTGATATCAATAGTATTAACAGCAGTGTCAACTGTTTGACTGAACGTCCCTTCTAAAAAGTTCTACTATCCTAAATTAAATATTAAAGAATGCAGTTTTTAAAGCTAATATTACCTTGTGTGATTGTGCAAAGAATAATGAGGTTGGAAAGAATCCGCATGTGAGAGTAAGGGCTTGGAGAAACGGGCAAATGGCTGAACGGTCCAGTAGCTTCGATGCTGGACACAAGCAAGTCCGGATTTCTGGATTGCAACACTGTTGATGGAGCAGAAAGCTTCAACACTGCCGCTCCAATTTTCCGCATTGTGAATGAAGGGGATGCATGCTGTGAAAAACAGAGACACTGAAATTTGCACTTAAATACATCTATGCTCTTTTGTCTTTGCTAAAAAAATAAAATAAAAATCAGTAGCAAGAAACCAGCAATTGTCTTTGCCAAACTGTCAGAACTGATAAAACAATGAAATAAACAACAACTACTATCAAACACATTTGAATTTCTAAAGCAATGAAGATATAATTTTTTTAGACAAACTAGACTCCACTTTTCATCAACAAACAGACCTCTTAACCTAAAGTCATCTTCCCTACTCTAATCACGCACCATGGCCCAGTGCAGGTTTGTTTTCATCATTAAAATAAACACATGTTGCAGTAATAAGGGAGGCCAAATGATTCCAGTTCAACCTCAAGCATTTCAACGAGCAGATATGACGTAACTTGGAAAAACAAAGATGATGGGACCAAGCTTCCTGCAGTCAGATAATTAGTTGTGGCCTGGGGCTGTGGATGAAGACTGGAGCCTAATCCATGACGAACACTAAAAGGTTTAACAACAAGCACGATGTAAGCGTAACAATACAGAAACACAAGAGTAACCCCACACGTTGGAATTGGGCAACAGGGCGATGTCTTTACCATTTCCTCTTCAACTGCTGAAGTGCATTGTTTGTTATCTAGGGGTCTCATGGGCCTTGTGGTCACTTGGCAGAGCAATGAAGGACATCTTTATGAAAACCACAAAAAACAGGAAGGGTCTGTTCCAATTTCTAAACTTTCTTCAACACACAACCAAGCAGGGAACTTCTATAAACAAAACTTCCCGTAAGAACTCAAAACTGAACTGAAACTCAGTGTCTTTGGCTTACAACTTTTTATAGAGTGGGGAAACCCTGAAATTAGATTAATACAAGTCTGTAGGATATTAGAAAAACTCATAGAAAGCTCAAAAGAGGTAAAAGGTTACTTTGAGATAACTTTACAGTGTAGATATGTACCTAGATGTCATGTGCAAAGGCTACATATTTCCTTTAGCA
This sequence comes from Anablepsoides cearensis, assembly GCA_032275365.1. Taxonomy (NCBI): domain Eukaryota; kingdom Metazoa; phylum Chordata; class Actinopteri; order Cyprinodontiformes; family Rivulidae; genus Anablepsoides; species Anablepsoides cearensis. The sequence continues at coordinate 7,313,983 of JAUBOC010000160.1, read as the reverse complement.
CAAGATTCTGATCTACAGTGGGACGTGCCCAGAACACCTCACCAGGGAGGCATGCAGGAGGCATCCTAACAAGATGCCCGAGCCACCTCAACTGGCTCCTCTCAACGTGGAGGAGCAGCGGCTCTACTCTGAGTCCCTCCTGTATGACTGAGCTTCTCACCCTATCTCTAAAGGCTGGTTTATAGTTCGAGTCGCACGTCTTGTCCCCCCTGCTGAGTGACAAAAAATTGCGCAACTTCCGTCTGCTCTCCCGCTGCTATCCCCCGGTGACAGCCGTCTTGTGCATTGCCCCCAGTCAG
>JAUBOC010000160.1:7279934-7289978 GCA_032275365.1 Anablepsoides cearensis | reverse complement strand
ATTTCTATTCTATTCTATTCTATTCTATTCTATTCTATTCTATTCTATTCTATTCTATTCTATTCTATTCTAAGATTAAGAAATAAAATATACATTCTTTGAAAAGTATCTTTTCTTGTCACAACCAGTTTACATCATTGTTGCTCAGATTGGAAGCAACAGTAAAAACCTGCAAGTGAACAAATACGTTTGTAGTACACACTAGAGCTTATTAAACTAAGTGGTAACCAACCAGACATTGCATCTTCAGATTTCAGACTGAGCTGGTATTAAAAATAAAAATAAAATAATATGTGGTATGGATGCTCAGCAGCAGATGTGAATCCTGAAAAAATAAAAGAGAAAATAAAACTATTTCCTGGCATCTTTAAAAATAAATACAACTTAATGTCAAGGGAATGATATGAAGTGTGGTCACAAAAAAAGGCAATCATTGCAACGAGTAGATGAGAACCCACAACCACAGATTGGTTCTCCCTTTTCTTATTTGAAATCTTTTGTGAAGGTCCAGTACCACACTGCGTGTATGTCTGGTCCTTTAATTAGTTTTTTTTAAGTAAGTGTACTTATAAATCTTATTGCAGAGAACATAAATGATCAAATATATCAATCTGGATTAAAGAATTATTTTGTGACCACAACAAACATAAGATAAATAATATAAAGCAACTAAAAGTTGTGTAGAAAAGGCTTTTAAGATCTTCAAAGTCAACACAAATCATACTACTACTGTTTATTTTTTTAATAAAAATGTTGCATTACACATGCTGGTTTCCTAAATTTCTAACGTGCATTTACTTTTACACAGCTTCCAGGACAGTTTGTTGTGTTTGGTGCTCTTCTTCCTGAGGTTCCTGCAGTGGAAGTGCCTGTGGTGATTCTGCAAGGCTGCCAGTGGGATGCCTGTTAGCATGTTAGTGCACAACATGCTGATGCTTCAGCTACATGCTAATGCTAATGAGGCAAGTGCCTGAAAACTGCAAGCTTTTGTTTTTCTTCTGAGATGAGCTTAAATATAAGAGAAAAGCAAAAACTAACAGTTTTAACAAGTATAAGACTATAATTACTTGCTGAAGAGAGCATAAAATACAGAGGTTTATAACTAAATACATTTACTTTGTTACAATACTTAAGTCAGTTTTTTGAGGATTTGTAATTTTACAAAGTATTTCTTAAAATTGTTATGTTTTCTTTTATTTTGTTACATTTGAAACCTAAAAATGTTAGTTTTACTTCTTTATTTTTACATTTAACACCTACTCGTTACAAAATTAAATATGTCCAAACTCATCATGAAAGCAGTTGTGTATGCTCTAATAAAAAATTTAATTCAATCAATTAAATCTTGTCAACCAGTTCCATTAAACCAAGTAGGGTAAATATGAAGCCATATACAGTTTATTTAAAAGAAAATATGTATATAGTATACACACATGTACGTATACTAATCTACTTATTTGTAGGGGATGGACATACATAAAACTGTTTTAACAGATTTTTCTTATGGATCTGCACACGTTTAGTGTTTATTTTTACATATATTTGTAAAAGGTTTGCTCATTTTCAAATTTTACATTGCAGTTGTTGCATGAGCATTCAGACATTAAATATTGTTATGCTGCGTTTTTCCATACATTTGGGTTACGTATAATAGCTAAAGATGGGCCAAAATTATGTTTTTCGAGCCCAGCATTGATTATTCTAATGCAAACTGCCATGATTTCCTGTGAAACTGGAAGCAATTAGGACCATTTTTAAAGTAACTTTTACAATCTGACCTCCTTCATGTTTGCAAGAAACAGGAAAGGAAAATGTCAAATTCTATGAAATGCAACAAAGGCTAAATTTAAAGGCCAGCACCCACCAAGTATAGAAAGTTCCAGTTATTTAGTGGATATAGAAATCTAGCAGATTGTGCTAATGTGTTCAAATGTTCCAAGTTCATGGTTTACACCAGTGGTTCCCAACTATGGGATAAATCTTGTGCCAGCAGGAATTGAATTTGAATTGCTCAGATTGAATCTGAATGCACATAATTTGAAATTTAATGCAGTGGTTTGAAAATAAATTTCACTAAATTGAAACTGAATTTAATGATTTGAAACTGAATTTAAAGTTTTGAATTTGAAGTAATTTGCTTTGAAACTGTATTTTGGTTTATTAAACATTCAGTTTGACCACTTTCACTTTCAGTTCCGTAATTCAATTTCAGTTCCAAAATTCAGATTTTTGTGTCACAGCCAGAGTAATCAAACACACATCCACAGATTTATGTTTCACTTTGGTGAAGTTTCCCTTTTGTAATGTAACAGAGTTGATGCAATCCACCGTAAAAGTGACAAAAACAGTTATTTTATTGCACTGATTAATTTGACCTATAAAAATGTTACATTTACATCACATCATGGATCAGTCTGCAGCAGCATCTGATCAATATGTGATCCATGATGTGATGTAAATGTAGCATTTTCTACATATAGGTAAATTTTTATATTTTTCCACAACTGGGAATTTTTTCCACATACCCACTGTAATATGCTCACATACCACTAGGGGTACATGTACCACTGGTTGGGGATCACTGGTTTACACACTATGACTATCTGCTACTCCAGTTGATGAAAATTAAGTATAATGTCAATTCTGTTGATAAGATTCACAATGACTGAAGTGCAACTAAATCTTATTGACAAAACATTTAGCTAAGATGCACAGACAGTATTTACATGTTTTTTTTAATCTTTTATCTACTACAACTAAATGCCATGTTGTTGTGAGAAAACACCATATCTCTGCCCCACATCTTTCACTTGATTTACTTTCTGTATGCCAGCTGCAAATTTAGCTCTTGAATGGATGATGTTCCAGATACCTATTAGCTTGAATCTTTCATTAAAACATGTTGATTCTCCAAACTGAGTGTTCAGGTCTTCAGCCCTCACATACAAGTCTATAAAATATGAATGTGTATACTTTAATAGTAAAAACATATTGCCAGTATTGAGAATTAATTATAAATTAGGCTTCTTCTCTTCAATTTCTCTTTTTGATTAAGTTTGTATTTGTGTGTGTGTGTGTGTATGTGTGTGCATCATAATTTGTTGTTTCTCCGTCTGGACATGCAGCTGCTGTGTTCCAGATTTAATGTCCTGCTGTTTAGTCGAGATGGAGAATGAGATATACGTGGGAGCTGTGGCTGGAATGCAAGTGGGCTTGTACTGCTGATCACACCACCTGGTCCAACCACTCATTGAAAACACACACACAAACACACACCCAGTCATGTTTACACACAGTCAGGAAGCTTTAATAAATTGAATTCATTTTTTAGGGACCTAATCCAATCCTAAAATGGACCTCAGACTAAATTTCTTCACTGAGATTTACTGATTTACATTATGGGGAGTTGTTTTTTGAAGTACATACACACACAATGGCATGCAAACAAGTTTCCCCTTGCTGATGATTAAGTGAAACTATTAAAAAATAAGTTGATCCTGGCACAAATAATAAAATATGAGCTGTAAGAGTCATTTTTCTGCAGCTTTTATACCATTGTACATATGAACAATCTATACATTATCCAATTTGTTTTTATTATGAAACATAAACAGACTGTAATACCTGAATCCTGTTTTTATCTTTATCAATGTGCCACTGCCTCACATACTTCTTGTCCAGACAGGAAATGCATTTATTTGAGTGTTTTATGTGAGGGAAGAAATGACAAGTGAACTGTTCAATGCATCATAACAGTGAAAACCAATCTGTAGCGTTCACCAAAGAAATACACATCACCTGCTATCTTACAGGCTAGAATTTTAAACAGTTTTCTTATTTTCATATAAAAATGGCAAACTTGTTATGGTTTTGGTCAAACATCGAATATATTATCATGCAGTACCTTATAAGATATTATGACATGTCACACTCAGAGTATGTGTTGTGAACACGTCTCATCTACAACCACGCCAAGTTTTATTTATAAAATGACTAAATTATAACTATTTTTGTGTTCTTTAAAGTCAATTGGTTGTGGCAGCCATCTTGGATTTGCTTGACTCCAAATGTTACTTGTATGGGAAATAATTGCTGTCTGCACATTTCATTGAAATTATATCCAGTGGTTCATGAGATGTTTTGGTAACAAACACAATAACAGATGAGCAAAAACATCATTGTCTATTTTTGCCATGTCAGCGACTGCTAATATAATACTAAGACAGGAACTGTTTGCATCATTTCTTCAATGATTTTTGTAGGAATTTGGAGATTAAAAGTATGCAATTGCCACAAAGATTTTAATTAATTTATTTCTTCAACATACAGCAACAGGATTTACACAAAGCTTTTCCCGAAGGCAAAATGGGACAGGCAGCATTTTAGCGAAAATCATTTTTAGCAACCAACAGTTTGACATAATAAAACACATACAGCAGACAATTTACTGTAAATAACAAACATTTACTGTACAAAACAAACTGTGGATCAAAGTCAAGCTCTTTAAACAGAACCACTTGGTCTCACAATGAGAGAGAGAGAGAAAAAAAATGTGCCATCAAAGAAAAAAAAGTTGTTTATTTTTAAAGCTAGTAGTCTGTTTAGGGTTTTAACAGGAAGTCAAAGCATCACTACCCTAAAAGTCCAAGCCTGAGTTCATTTCTGTAATGATCATGAGGAAACATGGACCAAGCTACAGTTAGCATTCTATTTCTAAAGTTTTTTTTTTCAATACAGTGCTGACATTCAGCCATACATTATTAAAGTTTCATAAAAAGTCCTTTTTGGTATGAGCTGATATTCCGCCTTGAGTTCACCAGTTAGAACCAAACTGATGTCTTTGCTTTGGTCTGGTCAATTGCTGCAAAACAAACAAAACAAACAAAAAGAACTGAAGTTTTAATGTTGTTTTCAGAACTGCTAGAAAAGTTAGTCATCTATCATACCTGAGTCATAGACCTCCAAAGATCCATGCAGTGCAGAAGGGGTCCAGGGGACAGAGGTTGCTGTGACGGGGCTGCTGCTGCTGAGATCCAGCTCTGTTTTGCCCCCCTCGCTGAGTGGGGAGCTTCCCGTGCTTCCTGGGACCTGGCTTTGACTTCTGACGCCAGGCAACAATAACGCGTTGAACCTGGGATCCAGAACTGAGCTGTGGGCTGGGTATGGGTGCAGCATGGAGTGGTGGTGTCTCGTGTGGATGTGGGGGTGGGCGCGCGGGTGAGGGTGGTAGACGTCGTGGGAGTAGCTGCCTGGGCTCTGGGGGCTCAGACCGTAGGTCCAGCTGTCGGGGAGGGTGGCGGCAGATGGGATGCTGGCCTGGGAGATCCTGTGCCCGGCCCACAGGGCTCCGTCTGGGTGGCTGAAGGAAACGGGGCTGGAGGAAAACTCTGGGTGGACCGAGACAGAAACAGAAGGGAGGCAGGGGCTGGCCTGTGATGGAAAGGCGCCATTCCAAGCTGAGCTGCTCTGACCTTCAGAGAGGGAACCACCATCTGAAACAGTTACAGTGGTTTAAAACAAAACCAGCAGGGCGTCTGAACTGAACCGATTTCCTGCCCTTCTTACCTTTCCATACGTTGCTTGAAGCAGATGACTGAGTCACTCTGATTGGCTTGGCCTCGCTGCTGAAGATGCTGGCCTGACTGAGAGCCCGAGAGAAATGCTCATCCACCACATCCCCGATGTCGCCTTTAAAGTAGGTGAACAGCACGCAGCTTGAGCTCAAGTACTCGGCCTCTGCGGGCTGAGCGCCGTCCTTCAGCTCTGAAACCGGCGAGGCTCTGCGCCCTGATTCAGCACCTGCTGGAGGAGAACCCTGATCCCGGGGCAGCATTCCTTTTCCTCCTCCTTGCAGTTGCTGCTCCATGCACTCCTGCATCTTACCATAAACATTCAGCTTCTTCTGGGGGAACAAATTAAAGAAGCTGTCAGACACACGAATCTAAAGAATGATGTGTAAATAATTCAGACAGTGTTTGTTGAAGCACATCCATGCACTCACTCATCCAACATGGATATTTAGGAAAGTGCCTGTTCTAGGCTGTTAAATGAAACCTTTCGTGAGAAACTGTGTGAAAATACCTTTCTTTTTTCTCATGCTGCATTCCAACTATTTGTCTTGCTGTGATGCACATTCCTGTGTGACTGACTGGCTGTCATTACATCACCATTTGACCACACGATTAATCGCTCAGTGTCATTACGCCTGACCTGAGGTGAATACTGAGCTCTAGATTGGAATTTCATTATTCAAAAGTGAAACTGAAGCTTGGATCTGTCCTATATTTTTAAAAATAAAGCAATGAAATAAACTAAATAGCTGTGCCTTTTAAAACATATTTTTGTAGCCAATAGGGGATAGTCTATGTTTTTTTTTCTCTAAAATCATACAAGTTTCTCTTAATGTGACATAAGATGATGAAAAGTCATGTAGCCATTAAAAAAAAAAAAAAAAAAAAAAAAAGTTCTGGTTGTCTCACATGTTGCTGGTGGTTGCAGTACGTCGCCTTGTACGCCGCTGCAGGGAGGTAGGGCGCTCCATAGCTTTGGTGGTACATCACATCCAAACAACTCATAGCGACAGAGCCGATCAGTGTGGAAGGAAACAAGAGTCAGAGGAGAGGAACTGGCAGGAAACAGCCGAGGATAACTCTCCCTGAGACTTCAGATGGGCTGTGTCCTCCGAGCCAACAGCGGCTCCATATATGCCCAAACGCACACAATGGCCATGTCGTCCAGTTTGCATGCAAACAATGCGCCTCCCTGCTGCGCGCTTCACCAGCACCACCCGGGGCCACAAAATGGATCAAAACCGTCTAAGAGACGCGGTATATCCGGGAGGGAGGGTAAAAAAAAAATCTTCCTTGATCACTTTTCAGATTGCTTTTGATTAGGCAAGAATTCCCTCCTCTCTTTTCTCTCTTTCTGTTTTGAAGGGGAGTTATTTACAGAGGGCTGTGGCCGTTACGCACGCCCACCGGGGACGGGCCTGCGTGAAGTTTGGAGACTCTCTGCTCTTCCATTCAGTGAAGTTTAGTACGACTTAGTGGACAGTTTTTGTTTTGATAAAACGCCGTATTTTTTAATCTAAACTGGAATCCCATTGAAGAATATTAGTTTATTAAAGCATCACGTTGAGCCTGAAGCAAGCAGAAATAAACTGTAAATTCCTCAAGTCTATGAAACTAGAGTATTTTTTTAATTTATTTACAGAGCTGTCAAGTTCTGTGAGAACTGGAATAAAGCACATTTACGAGGCTCTATAAGTTCACTTTGAGCAACAGGTGCAAGACCAAGTCTGTGCGTCATGTTCTGTAAAAAGTGATGTAAGGCAGTTTTTACCCTTTTTTAGATGAATACAAACTTAAAAGAAAAAAGGAAAAAAAAGGAAACGCTGAAATTTGAATCCTGTGCGTGTGAATGCCCAATACTTCTTGAACAGCTCGATGATTGACTGATTTGAGATGTTTGCTGCCATCTATTGACGATGTAAAATTATGAAACGCGTTTATCAGTTTGAACTCAGCAGACCATAAAAAAACAAAAACAAAACAAACACACAGACAAAAAAATCTGCACAAAACGTATTATGATGAGCAGGTTTTCTTGTTTTTTTGTGTCAATACACATGCAGATTATTTTTAAATCTAGCTTTATGCTTACAACAAATAGATATTTATTATTACGTGTTTAAAGAAAAAAAAGACCTTTAAAAAAGAAAAATAAATAAAACCGAAAATAAATAAATAAATAAATAAAACCGAAAAAAAATAAAACTTTGAATATGTTTTCTTCTTTTTCTGTTCCCTCTTCAGGAGTCATCACCAGCGAGTCATCCTCCTCCTTCCCTGTCCTCTGCATCCTCTGTCCTCACTCCAGGTTTCTCATCTTTGTTTTATAACAGATGCATCTCTAACATTCTTCCAATATATAAAAGATAAGTTATATCTGGTTTGTTCCTATTAGAATATCTCAAGTGAAAATGTATGATGTTGAGCATTATTTCCATGTGGATGAAATTGTTTGACTTTGTTTTTCTATAGTAAAAGGCCTCTAAATGGTGAAATATATGCAGTGTTTATTTGGAAATATGATCTGAAAAAAAAAACAACATACACATTTGTACCTACAAGTGTTATTAAAGATGATTAAAAAAAAGAAATTAAAACATCACATTAAGAGCTGCTTAATTTCCTGTCGATAGCCTGCCATCAGTGGAACGTCGGATGTGGAGAAAGACAAATGTTTAAAAAAGCACAACAGGTAGATTTATTATTGATTTTCTGCTTCATGTTGTTGCTGTCACATATAACACTTGAGTTAGTGGATTTGATGACACTTCAGGGACCGGGGTGAGCAACACTCATCATTTTTACTCATGTTTGATTCACTTTGATGACACAAAGGGAGCCTGAATTATTCAAGCCACATGCTGAAGGTACTAAAGTAAGCAAATATTGTGGAGGGGGAAAAAAAATCACAGCCTAATAAAAGAGACAGAAATATATTTGGTGATTCAGTTAGGAGACACTTCAGCTGCATCCATCAGAAGAAAGTTTTGATCAATATTACATAAAGGTAAAATAAGAAGCAAGATTGAGTTTATTCATTGAACATGTTTTAGGTTTTTTGTGTGTAATTCAGAACAGAAACAAAGCAATGAAAGCTGACAGCTTAAATTAATGTTCTTTATATGTTTTAAATCGTGAAAATTGACAGAGATGCAGTGGTTTTGGTTAAACATTGAAAATAACATTATGCACAATCTATGCAATGTCAATTATGTCACACTCTTATGTCTTCAGAATGACACTCTCACTCCAAATTTGGCTCAATTTCTGTCAAACTGATTGAGTTGTAGCCATTTCTGATGCTGATTAGTGGCACCAGAAATAATCAACACAACCTATATCCCAGTCTGAGAGTCCCAGCATGTCTGCATCTCCATCTAGCGTACTCATGGAGGAAGTCTTATCCCTGACTCTCTACAGGTGCTTGGAATGAAAGTGGGGCAGTGGAGCAGACAGAGTTGATGCCTCAGGACAGCGCAGTCAGTATCAAACCTGTGCACAGTTCACCGAGCGCGTTACAACGGACAAATACGCACAAATTGTCTGACACCAGCCTCTGGACCTCGGGGGGGAGGGGAACATCTGGAGCAGCCAGCGCCTCCACTCCTCTGCTCCTTAATGAGGCGCAGAGATGATTATTAGCTGATGCTTTAGAGGGAAAAGCAGAGGAGGGGGAAAAAGGGATAGAAATTAAAGAGGAGAAATATTTACTTTCCCCCTCAAAGACACAGAAGGACCTCCAGTGTTTTAGATCAAAAGAAACTTCAAGCTTCTTCGAACTTCCAACAGCAAATCACAGGGACATTTCAGAGACTTAAAAGTCTCCTGGCCTGGGTTCATTTGAAGACAACAAGGAAGAAGTCTCAAGAGTTTTGTCTAGTATTTAGGTCTTAGATGTAAAAGAACAACCCCCCTATTAAAGTCTTCATGTCCTGAAACAGTCACAGTGTTTCACACCATTGTAATAAACTTCCTTTCAGGAAAAATTAAAGAACATCCTAAATGAAATGACTTCTTTCTTAAATGAAGCTCTTGATGAGGCAGGTGTTGATGGTGTTGATGATTACAGCTCACATTAGGCAGAGTGCAGCATCATGAGTTTCGTTCTGGGGCTGCTATACGACTCTTTTACCCTTGAGGGTCGACAGAAACACACACCTGCCTGGGACTCCTCTCCGACTGGATGAGGATAATGACAGGTTTAATGAAGATGATGCTCAGACCTGTTCTGTTTACGCTCCGGTTTTCACAGTGCTTTAAGTGTTGTGATATTAAATTTATATTTACCCATGGATTCCTCAACCTACATTAGGACATATATGAGTCTGAAAGTTTAATGAAAGCACAATTAATGCCTCTCCAAACTGTGAGGTTGAGCAGCAGAATGACCCAGAGCACAGGCAAAATCCAAAAATGTAACAAAAGGTTTAATTAAACAAAGGAAGGCTGTTGTGGCAGCAAAAAACTTACAGGC
>JAUBOC010000160.1:7224391-7235845 GCA_032275365.1 Anablepsoides cearensis | reverse complement strand
TATTCTTACACAATCAGTTCTTGTTTAGTAAATCAGTCTCAAAACAAGATCAAAAAGACTTTTTGGCTGGATATAAGCTTTTAAAACTTGGTTAGAAAGACAGTTTTTTGCAGTGTATATAGTTTTTCCATTTTTTATTATTATCCCCCTTTTTCCATGTGTTCATTTTACTTTAAATTTACATTTTGTTTCATAGTACTCCAGCTATGTATTTGTTATATTTGGGGAAACCTCGCCGATGTTGAGCATCTTGTCTTGTTGCTAATGAAATGTGTAGCTGCTTTATTTTTGCCTTGTTTGGTGAGTTAATAATGTTTTTCATCACCAGTTGCTGTCACAGTCTCAGTAATGTAGAGCCCGAGGAAAGCAAGGACGGTATTACAGCCACTGCTGAGGTTTTAAAAAAAGTGGCACCATCTTTGTTTTCTGACTTTTTATTTCCTCTCTTATATTATTTTCCCTCGGAGTCATTATTCATCACTCACCGGCGTGAAGGCACAGTCGTCTTTTTGAGGCTAATTAGAGCTGCTTCGCTTTGAACAAATGATGAGATGGTAAAATTGGCTGTTTAGGCAATCAGCGGGATTTCACAGGATGTTTGGTTTTTGTCAGAGAAATGATCTGCCAGTAAAGACGAGGTGCCACGAGAGGTTTATTAAAATGCTTCTATGGGAGAGGGAGCTTGAATTATTTGTAAAGGAAATTAAAATACAACAACAAAGATACATCAAACATACACTGAAACCAAACAAATTTGTAAGATAACTAAATAAAACCTTCGTAACAATTTGCACTAGCAATTTTCAAGTCAATTTTACTGCTCTAATATCAGGTACAATTTACTAAAATGTACTCACCACCACAATTAACAGTCATGAATTTACTGAGTAATTCTTTCTCAATTAATTTTAATGTTTAAGTCATATCTATGCAATATAATTAGGTAAAGTGAAAAAAATACTGACAATATTTAATTTAATTTACATTTTTTAATGACTGTTAGTGGTGAGTATATTTACTTAATACTGACAAGTTAATTGTACTTTACGTGAAATGTTACAATAATTTTATCTAGTAAATCCTACAAGTTTTTTTTCAGTGCACAGCGAGTATAAAACCTGACTTTATGACGCAGTGAGAACAGTTTGTGCTCGATGGTCACAGCTTTCAATCTTCTCTCTTTGCTAGAAAAGAACAAGAGCTGTGAATATCAGCAATGCACCATCACACAAAGCCAAGAAGCTTTCAGTTTACTTTCACACAATTGAGAAGAAAAATAAAAAAGCTGGTAGAACCTGAGTATTGGCAAGGTCGCAGAAATATGAAGCTATCTGACTGTACAATTACCACTTAATTAAATGGCTGGGCCAACCACAAAGCTTCCTATTTGCTGCGTTTTTGCTTCATTCAACCTGTGTGTGCAGTTATAAAACAAATAGACGGCAGATGAAGTAATCAATGCTTCTTTAGGAATTTTAGTCTTCCATTAACTTCTGAGCATTAGTCAGTCTTCTTATGACACACCAAGGACGCACATACACAATACAAAACCAATCACAGTGTGTATTTTGTGTTTTTTTTATCTAAACCTGCAATGCAGCAGGAAGCAGGGAAACAGAAAAGCACAGAAAATCATAATTTATAATAATAGTAATGAAATTCTGGTTAAATTAATTTTGTTCTCTCAGAGTCTCCACGTTCACATTTTCTGTGTTTTACAGAGGAGACAGAGCTCAAGACCTCATAAACCATGAAAAAAAACTCATTTTATAATGTTTTTATGGTATAGGTTAAAAAGCAAATTGCTGAACTTTAACCAAAGAGTCTGAAATACCTTTTTTTAGTTCAGTGATGTCTCATTTCATTTCGCTAACAGCCTGACAGACGACACTAAAACCTTCCTTCTGCTTTGATTTGCAATGCCGGGATGTCCTGAAAGAACAGCCGCTCATGATGCTGTGGAATAAGAATTGGCTGGCGTCTCACACCAAAACAATCCTGATAATTACCCAGCGTTCTGAAGGGCTTCAACGAGCCACCAGAACTTACCCTGTCGCTGCTATGGTAATGCAGAAAAACATCTTTTGTGTCTGCTGGGGCAAAATAAATGTAAGAAGGAATGCACGTGGGTGGACTGACAGGGATCAGGATGAATGAACTATTTTCTCTATCTTGTGCTGCGGTAAAATGCCTCCAGTTATGAAAAAAATAAAATAAAATACTGAAACATCTGGTTTTTTATCCTCCAGAAATTACCACATTCGTCATTCCGACAGTTTTAATACATCATGTTTTATTCACCTGGGTTTTGCACATACAGTAGGTGTTCTGAACAGACTTACATGACAGTGCAGCTAAACTGTTTCTAATTACCTCAAGAGTTTTCCCGGGCAAAGAGGATACATAAACCTTGGTGAGTTCTAAGAATGCACAAAGGTTTTTTTCTAGTGGGACATGCCCAGAAAACCTCCAAAGAGAAATGGCCAGGAGGAATCTAAATCAGGTGGCCGAACCCCTTGAGCTGACTTCTTTCAAAGCAGAGTTTTAATCTGAGCTGCCCTCAGATGGCAGCGCTCCTCACCACCCTACGAAGACAGCTTCATACAGCTGCTTCTATCCAAGATCTCATCTGTTGGTCATGATCCACATCTCATGACCATTAGGGATAGAACATAGATGGATCAGTAAATCAAGAGCTTTGCCTTTAGACTCAAGCTTCACCATCACAAACCAAAGCAACACCTTTATTAATGCAGACCATCTCCTGCTCCATCACTTATGAACAAGATTCACAGATTCTCCTCTACTTGAAGCAGAGCTTCACCTCTGACCTGAAAATTTAGTTTTTTCATTGATAAAGGTATCTTAGAAAAAAAAATATTTTTTCTGTCTTGAAAATATATTTGGGTGTTTGAACTTTCTACCAACTCAAAACACAATCACCATACATTGTTTCAAACTATCTTGTTCTGAAATTGCCTCAATCAGTGGGAGGTTATGTTTTTCATGGATTACCTATGTCAAACACCCAGTTCAAAGTAAAAAAAAAAGCCATTCCATTTTATTTTCCATTAGATTTTACTATATACTATATATAACTATATCCCCAGCCCAGCTGGGTGACCCACAAAGGCACAGAGAAATACACACGCAGTCAGGCATCGTGTTGTCATTTTGAAAGTAACACAAAATGAGAATGAGGCACAGAAACACACCAGCAATTCTCTGGTCCCCCCACCATGACGACACATTTGAAATGCATCTCCATCTCACCCTTCTGGGATCTCTTTCTGCACCCCTTTCTCATTATATCACATGACTGGAAGCTTCTACCATCTGCGCTGGTCCATCTGCAGGAGAGCCACACATCCCATTCACATTTAGAGGTGAAAATCCATCCACAGTTTTTATTATCCCTCTGAGAAATAGCCTTAACTACCTTTAAATTTACAGTAAAATGCTTGATTTATTTGAAAATCTTATTTTCTTTGTTATTTTGACCACTTTATTTTAATAAAATACACAGTAAAAAAAAAAAAAAAAAAATCAGCGTTATAATTGTCTCCAAAATGTGCTTTGGATTAAGATATTTACCAATATTACACTAACACACAAATTATATTATACGCACAAACACACTTGTGTCTTTTTTCAATACCGTAAATAAACTTCCAGACCTCTGACATGGCTCTACTACAGTTATGTGCAACGTCAATATCACTATCATGATCAGACATGACCAAACACTTTGCCTACCAAAACAAAAACACAAAACTAAAAGTGGGAAAACAATATTGTATATTAATATCGGCCCAGTTTTACATATCGGGCCGATACGATATTCTAAAAAATCACCAATATTGGCCTATACCGATTTTAACACCGATATATCGTGCATCCCTAGTTAAAATATAAAAATATGCTAATAATAATCTTATTATATATATTAAACTTGTAAAAAGAAACCAGACAGTCATGTATTTTTTTTTTTTTTTTTGTTGTTTTTTTGGAGTTGGTGAAAAGAGACAACTTCCCACCGGGTGTTTAATAGTTGTTAAAACTGTTTTTCTTTTTTTCAGATGGACTGCGGCCTCTGGTTTGAGGGAAGTAATTCTAAAAGTTCATTTTTAGGGTGGGAGGGGTCAGCAGCAATCCTTCTGGCCCACCTCAAGGTACTGGATGTGTACAGAACACCAAGACGGGGGCATTTGCTGCCAATTACTTTCTCAGCAGAACTGATGACCCGCTGCAGTCTCCCTTTGTCCTTGGCGGCGGCAGCAGCCCATCCGACACCCAATGGCATTTTAAGGTTTGCTCTGAAAGGAAGTCACCGTCCACAAACCCCATATTTAAGTGCCAACTATTTTTATCCTGGTGGAGAAACACTTTGCATCTTTATCGCAAATTTTAAAAGTGCAGAACAACTGTATATAGCTTTAGAAAGCCTATGGCTTTGGTCAAATTTCAACTTCAGGCTTTAATAACATAAAATGTAGTGGGTAAAGTTATGGATGAAGTGTCTGCATACTATAAAAATCCATTTTTCCTTAATTCTAATTTGCATTTTGTCACAACCCCAAACATTTTGTTTTTGGCTGCTTAAGAAGTTTTGTTTCAGAACATCAATCCCTGAACTCCCTCCGTTAGAGGTGGTTCAGGCTTCAAATCCATGGCAACAAGCTGCCTAAAGCTTAATACAAGCAGCACGGTTGCAACTAGTCATTTTCTGCTCCCTGCGTCCGCGTATAATGTGATCTAGTGAATCTAGCCATGGTACAGCTAGAAATAGTAATTAGTCCGCTGGATGTTGGATCAAAGCACCACATCAGGTCTGTGTGTCGGCCACACAGGCTGTGAAATCGTCTCCATGTTTCTATCCTCTGATGTTACTGCTCTGTGCCTGATTTATCAGCTTCAAATAAAAAACATTTCAAACACATCACAGCAATAATATACACTATATGGTTTGTTCAATTAAACTTTACTCATTAAACAGGCTTGTTAAGGAGCTTTCATCACAGTTTGACTTCATTCCTCAGAGTGTAGCCCTACCTACTAATGTCCACTAAAGTGCTTTTCAGCTGAACAGATGAAGCTTGCCCTTAACAGAATCCATAGACTGACTGACTCTCCGGAAAGTATACAATTAGTAAAACTTGTATGGACATATTTTCAGCTCTTAAGCAAATGTTTTAAAATAGACATAGCTTTTAAGAGTTTTACTATTTCTGTCTTTTCATTCCTGGCACCACTGTTTGGTCTCTTCAGTTCTGAATTTGACATGTATCATTTTTCACCATCTGTTTCGTTTTTAAGCCAACTATCATCCCTGAGATGTTGCATTTTGTGTCATGGTGGTGGTGACTGTTTATTTTCAGTGTGTAGTGTGTTATTAATTAAACATTTAATGCCCAATGACAGTTTTGTGATTAAAAAAACAATACTTGCATTCCTTTTAAGTCTAGCAGAAGCTTTTGTCAGTGAGGTCTTTCTTTTAAGGCAGAAATGGGGAAATTCATTAAAAAAACGGAAGCTATGATCAGAGCAATGATGAGTTTGGGATGAATGAGTCTGACACTTGTTCAGCTGTGAGTCAACTGTTGGTATCCTGCTCCGTTTGCTTGGAATATTCTGCACCGGAGCTTTCTAATAAGCACAGCAGAGTGCAGCTAACAACAAGCCGCCCTATAGCTCGTGCTCTGTGCTGCAACATGCAGTGTGTTTGGCCAATTAGAGTGTTTTCTGTGTAGAAATGAAATCTATTCTTTTTTTTTCCTTTCAGCAGAAGAAGGAGGAGTCCTATCACATCTTGAAAAAATAAAATACAAAAAATCCAAACATAATGTGGCACGCAGATAAAAAGCACAAAGACTTACTTATCATAATGGAGAATTGGAAATACTTGGAAGATTCAGTATGAATGCCTGTTTTTAAGATGTGATTTTCGGTGTGCATGCAGAGTTTGTCTTTCCTTGCCCAAGTAACATTCAACACTATCCCAGCCATGGAAATTAGAATGTGTTCCTTATTTCCTCACAGTCTTTTCCTGAGATCTTTAAATACCATGCCTGTGTCTGTGCCTCTTGACATTTAGATCAACACAAACTGGAGACGTGTGGATGTGAATCTGCTTTTGTTATCAAACAGTATTACAGGAAAACAATAAAATAAAAATAAAAAAACTTTACTCTAATAGCTTCCTTTTGCACATGTGCACTTGTGTAAACACCCACAAACAGGCAAATCCAGTTTGAATCCCTCTCTCGGCACAGGAAGCTTCTATGCTTTTCCAAAAAAAAAAAAAATGCTTTCAATCTCTTATCAACAAATCTTATGCAACTGACAGCTTTGATGCAACCAAACATTTGGGGGAGGCGAGTGCTCCATTGAAACTAAGAATACCTTGTGGTTACATAGTCAAGTGCATTTGACATCCAAGTTTCCATTTTCCTTTTTTTTATTGGAGATGAGTATTTGGCACAAACAATGAAGCTCTCTGAGAGAGATTTTAAAATTTATTGATTCATGTGATTTTATTTTTCTTGTTCCAGTACTTGTTCTCTGGTTTTTAAAGTTGTTTAAAAGCAGCTAAACTCCTTATTTGTGCTCAGTTTCAGAGTTGATTAGCATTCTTCAAAGTAATGCACCCACTGTCTACCATACTGACAACATTTTATATTGAGAGATGATGTCTAAACTTGAACATTATAATCGGCTCAATCACATGCAATATTTTAATATCTCATC
This sequence comes from Anablepsoides cearensis, assembly GCA_032275365.1. NCBI lineage: Eukaryota > Metazoa > Chordata > Actinopteri > Cyprinodontiformes > Rivulidae > Anablepsoides > Anablepsoides cearensis. Next base: position 7,229,098 of record JAUBOC010000160.1, on the reverse strand, counting down.
TGTAAGGTTTTGAAGATTTATTTTAAATGGGCATCAGCTTTGACTAAACCACATTTAGGTTAAATATGTATAAAACACACTGGGAGACAGCCTTTTTTGTGTGTAAGCATTCTCGCCTGTCTCTGGTTGAGACCCCAACATGTAAGCTGGATGGACACGTCTTCTGTTGCTGACACCTTTTAATTCAAAACGTTTCTGCACCTCTATATAGTTGTAAACCCCTCTTTCACACTAGCATGGGCTGCACTGAAAGCTGGAGGTTGGTGGGGGTGTGAAGCTCCTCGTTTGGATTTAAAGAGACAGCATCAAAACAAGTTGATCTGAGACACACCTCAGAAAAGGGATGAAAGAGGGGCTTGTGGAGTTACAATAAGGAGGAATTCACACCAAAGCATTGCAGTTTCGCCTTAAATAGACACAAACTGAAGGATTTAATTGTGAAACAGAAGGATTTAAAGGCAGGATATGTAGTCAACAGGTTGGTATCTATGCTAATTTTAAGGAAAATAGAACTGAACAAGAAAATTACTTTTACTAAATAATCTAAACTACAACCTCCAAAATAGGTTTATTGTGTTTTTTTAGTGACTATTGCATTGTGTTGACAAACAGGGAATTTCTTGTTTCTTGAAATACTGGGTTTGTAGAAATGAAATGACCAACAGCTATCAGTGAATTGGCTGACAAGCTACCCAGAATATCACGCCTCTATAGCCAAAGCTGTTGCTGGTATGGAGGGATATAAAAAGGTCCACCTTCTCACCGAGTTCACCCCTCTGGGCTTTGAAGCTTTCTCTCTATAATTGGTAGGTTGTATTATTCCCTTTCATTGGTAATATGTGCTGGGAAAATTAATACAGGCTCTTTTGGTGTTAGACTAAAGCAGGAAGTCAGTGAGGCGGAGATGATCCTGAACTAGTGTGAATGAAGAAATACACACAGTCTGTCTGGGCAAAGTGCAGTAATCAGGGCTCAGCATATCCCCAGACATCTCACAGTGGAAGAATGATCATTGTTTTCATCACCTGTCCCTTCAGGGTTCATATCCCTCCAGTAATGGAAATAATTGATGGGGATATTCACGATCGTAAGCTGTTTTTTATTAAATGATTTTTGTGCGTGAGTATATGTTAATCCTAAAAATGTGAGCATTCTCCGATGAGCATTTGTCTGCTGAAGAGGCTGTCCTTTTTTTTGTTGTTGTTTTTGTTGAGCATGTTAATCTGGCAATGTGGTTTTGGCTCACAGTCACAGTCCGCTGAGGAAACACGTCCACCCTCCAACATGGCCATAAATAATGACAGATCCAAACACCCCTGCACAGAATACAATCCGTGCGCTGTTCCTGTAATCATGGATGAAAAACAAAAGACGCCACAATACAGGCCGGCACATAATAATAGTGTTTAAAAAACTTTTTTTCATTTGTAAAGCTTTAGATGGAAAAATAGTTTAATTAATAGAATATCATCAAATATTCAGTGAGCGGTGATAAATGAGTGGTGCAGGATAGAAACCTCACTGGTTTGTGGAGTTGGCATGTACTCTCCATGCATGTGTGGGTTCTCTGCAGGTGCTCCGGCAGCTTCCACCCACATTTAAAACCTTGTATGTTGGCTTAAATGACAATTTATGTTGAACTTAGGAGTGAATGAGTGGGTCTGTTGTTGTATGGCACTATGATGGGAATGTGATGGAGAACTAGAGTGGTGTCATCACGAGTTTACTTTTGCTCAAAACTGCACTTTTTAACATTTACTAAAATTTTCTACACCAGTGTTTTTCAAAGTGGGGGGGCTGCAGTCATTTTGGGGGGCCTCAGAAAGCTGAAGGGAAAATAACAAAAATGCAAGAAAAATAAGAATTAATAAATGTTTATACTGTGACTTAAACAATATCTGTATCTTGCTGTACACACTGCTCAAAATTATCTCGTGGCCACACATTTTTCATCTCATGGCCACACATTAGTATTACATGGCCATAACATTGTTTGTGTTTGTTTTTTATCCAATGTTACCGGATGGGCACCATAGACATTTGTTTCAAATTATGACAGTTTTCTGGAATGCACTCACTTTTTTAATGGACAAAAAGAAGATGTGTCACCCCACTTTGTACATTTCCCATCCTCAGAGGTAAAGCAACCAAAAAATGGTGTTCCAATAGTCCCTCAATGGCATCTTTATTTTGTTTTTCAACACAAAATATGGTTGACTGCAACAATATACAATTAATAAATTAATTCTGGCTGCTCACCCAGCAGTTTGATGTGATTTTCACACATTTGTATTCAGAACGTGAGTCATTCTCGCCTTTGCCCTGAAGCTGTACTCATGTTCTACTAAAAGGGGGTATTTAAAAAAAAAGAAGAAGAAAAATAATAACTGGCAAAAATCCATCTATAACTAACATGCAGCTGCTACCATTGATTTGATTGGATAAATTTAAATAGTGACATTTACTTATTTACTTAATAAAAAAAAATATATTGTGTAAGTCAAACAACTGGGTTAAAAGTTTCTTTGAGCTTCTGAATATGACCAAAAAAAGTTCAATAATAAAAATATAACATGCATATTTTATGGCATCATAAGAGGCTTCTGCTTCACCTGAAAGCATTTATTTATCAGACATCAGCCAAAACAAAGACAGCTTCAAATGAGCAAAGCAAACAAATTACCTCCTCACCAGGAATCATCTCCACCATTATGTTTGTACCATATGATCTAAATGAAAGTGGACAGAGAAAATGATTTAAGATTTTTTTCCTTTCTATAACACAGCTACTGATCACAGACCATTGCAGAGAAAAAGCTGTTGTTTTCAGAGAATCAGAACTGTTGCTTAGATGATGTAATTTGATCCTATTTGTAACCAGAACATTTCATATAAATAAAAGTTTAGATTTTTTTTAAATTGACTTGTTTCAGTGCAGTTGTTTCATAAAAGAAAATAGAGAAAACATTTGAATAAAAGTTTTGTTTTGCACAATGTGATGTTATCCTTGAACCCATCTAATTTGTTTAGGATTTAAATCATCCCCCATATACTGCCATGGTTCTCAACCGGAAAAAGGTGGAATGCCCCCTTTGGGTTGGGGGTGAGTCTCTCCCTCAAGTGGAGGAGTTTAAATATCTGGGTGCTTTGTTCATGAGTGATGGTAGGATGGAGCAGGGGATCGACGCATTAGGGCCTCATCCTCAGTAATGAGGACATTGATTTGATCAGTTGTCGTGAAGAATGACATCCGGATGAGGAGTTCCGTCATCCGGTGGGAGCTTGGCAGTGGTGGGACATAACTAAGTACAAGTACTTTGTTACTGTACTTAAGTACATTTTTCATGTATCTGTACTTTACTTAAGTATTTTTAATCATGGGTACTTTTTACTTTTACCTCATTACATTTTACATTAAGTATCTGTACTTTCTACTCCACTATACTTCTGTAATGTGTTGAAGTACAAGTTACATTCATGTGACATTATGATTTTTGATTTGTTTGTTTAGTTTAAAAGTAATCAATGGTGGTAGGGGAATTGCTGTAATTGGTCCACTGAACCACTAAAACAGTAGAATACCAACAAACCGTCTTTCAAGAAGAACGGGGTGATTCTGCATCACCTGCTGGAGCATCAGTAGCAACACTAGCACCAACAATCCCACCATGGAGAGTCAGCCAGAGGAAATGTGCCACTCATGGCCTTATTTAAAAGACTTATTCAAGTTAACCAGTTCAAAAAACAAGCTCTGATAGAGGACAGCTTCTGTAACTGTTGTCACAATCTGTGATGATGCACAGAAGTCTACGTGTGAACAGAGTCACAGAGGGTAAACACAAAAACATGTTTTATCTGCAGCATTGTTCATTAAAATGACACCATTGATGTATTAAAAGTATACATACAGTAGACACACTTCATATTGTAGACCATTAGGGAATACATTAAGCAAGTACATTTACGTTTAATAATTTAAGTACTTTTAAAAACAAGTACTTACTTACTTTACTTAAGTAAAAATGATAATGCGATACTTTTACTAGAGTACATATTTGTCTATTTATCTGTACTTTTACTTAAGTAAAGTGTTTGAGTACTTTCTCCACCACTGGAGCTTGGAGTAGAGCCACTGCTCCTCCACATTGAAAGGAGTCAATTGAGGTGTTCAGGCATCGGAATCGGATGCCTCCTGGACGCCTCCCTTTAGAGGTGTTCCTGGTCCCACTGGAAGGACACCCTGGGGGAGACCCAGGACACGCTGGGGGGATTATGTATCCTCTCTGTCCTGGGAACACCTCAGGGTCCCCCCAGGATGAGCTGGAAAGTGTCGCTGAGGAGAGGGATGTCTGGATTTCTCTCCTGGACCTGTTGCTTCTGTGACCTGACTGTAATTAAGTGGAAGAAGATGGAGACCCATATACTGGATGTGAAATATTGGTATAAACATCTGGTCCGCATTGCCGGTTGTCCGTCTGTCCGTTTTCTGCCGCTTATCCGGGATCGGGTCGCGGGGGCAGCAGCCTAAGCAGCGAGACCCAGACTTCTCTCTCCCCAGCCACTTGGGCCAGCTCCTCTGGGGGAATCCCGAGGCGTTCCCAGGCCAGCCGAGAGACATGGTCCCTCCAGCGTGTCCTGGGTCTTCCTCTGGGCCTCCTCCCAGTGGGACGTGCCAGGAACACCTCACCAGGGAGGCGTCCAGGAGGC
>JAUBOC010000160.1:7204296-7215497 GCA_032275365.1 Anablepsoides cearensis | reverse complement strand
TTATTATTATTATTATTATTATTATTATTATTATTATTATTATTATTATTATTATTATTATTATTAATAATTTATTTTTTATTATTATTATTTGCCTTTTGGTGCATAATTGTTAAGAAGACAGTGATGTCTTCTTCTGGCTGACATACAATATATTAGAATGTTCAACAAATTCTGCTCCACTTGATAAAAGTATACTGGAGTTCAGTAAATTTACAGCTTGGCCTCCAACACTGACCAGATTAAAAAGATATTGCCAGTCAATAATTACTCTTCATTTTATTTATTAATTAATTTTAGCTCAGTTTAGAAGCTCTTTCAACACCTCAGGAAAAAAACAAGTTCCTTACAGTTACTAAATCAGTACAAGCTGCGAAAATCTAAATATTCAAGTCATTTATTATATTTTATATTAACATTAAGTCTCATGATGGTAAGCAAACAACACATTTGATATACAGAGGTGCAACTTGTTGAGTAAAGTCCACCATGCTGCATAAAACCAGAGCTCCACAGCTGAGTAGCTTCCACTAACATGTTAGAACTGTAGATGTGGATATGGTTAGTCTTTTGGACCTGATTTACTAACCCTCAAGAATGACAAATGAGGACAGCTGACCTCAGACATCATGAGTGTTTGAGACAGGCCCCCCTGGACTCCCTGATGTTGGAGCTGAAGAGGTCATCATTTGCTGTGCTTTCACCCAGAGCAGGTAGCATTTCAGATACACGCTTATTGATTTTCCCAGGGCATCTTTTAAGACCCCTCAGTTTACAGACTCGTGGCTAGTTTACAGACAGATGTGAGGTGCCTTGTCGCTTTTTTTTTTGCACATCTTTAGTCTTTGCACTTTTGACATCAAGTATTGAAGACAGAGCTGTCACCTACAAAGGTTATCCAAAGGCTGTGCAGGTTTAAAGTGGGTGGATTTGTCAGCATACCAGGACTGGTAGAAGCTGAGTCACTTGCAGCCAAATATCTTCAAAACAAAAGTGCTGAAAAAAAACCCAAAAAACAACTTCAGGTGATTCAGGACTTAATGTTTGAGCTAAAATGAGAAGGGTGGACGGAGTTGGAACTTTGGAATTCAAATGGTTACTTTTTGTTCCTTCTTCTTCTAAAAAAAGGTCGATTCTGTTATTGTTTGTGGCACATGATGTGAGATTTATTTATTTTTGGTTACCGCTGCCATTTTTCTGCTCTAGTCTAACGAGGTAAAACGGTAAAGCTGCACGTTGGCTTGAAAAACTGATTCAGGAAGCCAGTGCAGTTGGGAGGTTGAAGCGAAGCAATATGCATCCACAATGAGACAGCCGTTGTCAAAACTTCTTTCCATCAAGGATAACATCTCCCTACAACTATACAAAGTCCCTACGTCTAAAAGTACATTAACCAGAAACTAAAAAAGACCAAAATGCTGCAGAAACTAAAACACTCCTGGTTCCCCAACACATTTTCTTTTTCATTTATGAAAATAAAAATCATGTTGGAGAACAGTTAGCTCAAGCTCCAATGGGGGAATTAATAAAATGCTACACAGACTTCATACTGCTACCATATGGTAGCTGGTAAATTTGCATGTGTTCAAACTTTTGCAAACAACCTGACCACTTTCTGGAGTCTGAAAATCAGGTTTTATCACTCACAAACAAACCTACACCAGTGCAATGAATGCATAATTTCCACCAGTACATTTTTACTTATTTTTCATTTCAATTTGTAAATAACTTGGAAAATTCTCATTATACTAAATCAGCTTGAAAATGTTTCCTTCGTACAATAACTTTGTTTGGAATATTATCCAAATATACTCTTTTCTCGCTTTCATATCTTTCATAAAACATTTGTCCAAGAGTTCTTGCTTTTTCAATTTATTTTTATTTTTTACTATTTGTTATAAATCTTGTGTTGCCAAATCTGAGCTTGATATTTGCAGGCATTACCCATGACACTGCAGAAAAAACAACCAAGTGTGGCTACACTGCATAAGGCTAACTTTAAAAGCATTTTATTCAAAAGTAGCCCAACAACAAAAGTCTCAGCCCCGTATCTGCCCACACATCACAGCTGCCTGTAACGTATCTTCACAGCAGGCTTTAAAACCCATCTCCATCAGGCAGTAAACAGTATTTTGACATCAGTCCGTGACTTCATGAAGGAAACACAAGGACTACGAGTTTACATAACAGCCGGCTTAATAAACCACAGAGTGTTGCAGTGCTCAGAGGGAGGTGAGTTGAGAAAATGATAGAAAATGTAGCAAAACACCTCCAGTTCACAAGCTTGCTTATTGTATAATCAGTGTTTTCCAGCTGCCTAATTATGACTATCATATAGATGGGTAATATGGCCATAATTGCATCTACCTGCTCTTTTTTAAAAAGCTTTTCTGGAGGCCTTGGACTTATTGGGGCTTTTAAAAAGATCTTTTCATCATCTCAGCGTGAGGCCTGTAGAGACATTACACTTTTCCTGTAAAATGAGTAAATGTGTGTCTGCAATTTTGTTAACAAGTTGTGAAAAAGTGCACATAATGCTGCCATAAATTCACACAGTGTCTCGATTTGGCTATTCCCCCTTTTGTGTTAAACACAAAAGTCTGTGTGAATCTTCACACTGTTAAGACCAGACCATAACCCATCTGATACATTTCTGCTTTTATAACGGCTGCAGGGAGTTTGTCCAATAGGCTTAAAAAAAATCCCTTTTTAAATGAAAAAGAATAATGCAAGATGATAAATTTAGGTTTGTACTTGGACTGAGGTTTGTGATTTTAATTTGGTTGAAAGGTGCTCAACTTCCTATAGTGATGGTTTCTAGTTTTTTTAAAGTAATATTTCGCACAATATATATTTTCATCAAAATGAAAAGAAATAGTTTTTTTTTCTCCCAGTGGACATTTCTCATAACCCACAGATGAAAATATTACAGCAGATTGTTTCATGTAACCAGTAACCTGAAGGAAAGTCCAGCTGCTGGTTCAGGCTTTTAGCAGAGTTATTTATCTTTATATTTTTATGGGTTTCAGAGGGAGGATTGTCCTCACTGTGAGAACAAACAACTGAAGGTGGAGTGGACGGCTTATTTTATCACATTTTATCATATTTTATCACAAACTGAACATAGAATTTGAAAGTCATCATTAACCCATACTCATCTTGAATGAAATAATTAAACTGTGCATAATTTACAAGGTTAGAACAAAATAGACATATAACTTTGTTTTTTCTTAAAATAACACAAGACCTCAGTATAAATGGCATGAAAAGCAGACATCGTGTATTCTGTCAAAAAAAGTTAGGCCCTTTTATTTCCCTTTAATTTATTATTTCTGAATGTAATGATGTGTGATGTGTTTTACTAAAGTGTTTATTTGTATTTTTATTAATACAATGTGTTTGTGTCTGATCCTCTTCTAACACAGCAGTGAGCCAGCTAATAGTGGGATAAATGCGACCTTTTGTGACATAATTAAAAATATGAAACAGTAACGAAGGTTCAATTCGACTTTGTTAGTGATATTACATTTATTGTCTTCACACCTCCTCTCCACTGACGCACCTCACTCGCTCCGTCTGTGGCCAGGAGGCGCGCTCCCGCCTGCGCGCGCTCCCTCTGTCGGCACACTAAATGGGTGTCGGCGAGAGCGTCGGTCAGCTGTGAATGAACGCAAATGGGGGGATCTATTATGCTTTTCGCGCTGCCTGCTTTCTTCAGTCTTTTAAGCGGTGCATCGGAAGCTGGGTGAGTAACAATTTCCTCCAAGTTGTCCCTCTAACTGAGCTACAGGCTGCTGGGTAGTTTTTGGGGATCAATGGGGCGAAGAGAAGTACTTTCATCACTGTGATGCACGTTTGGTTTAATTAATATAGTAAGGATATATTGTTGGATTTTATTTATAGTTCTAAAACATTTTACTTGCATTTAAAACCTATGCACATCAAAGCTTATTTGCCTCCATCTTTCTGTGAAACCGAACTATTTCCTTGTGTAAAGTATGAACTGGAAGACTTCATTTACATCTGCACCAAACACAAAATACTCATTTATGTATGAGACATGTGAATCCCAATTTCGCTTCAGTTTTTTCCCCCTCCCAGATCAAATATATTGAATTTGGTATCATAATTAGAGACTGATTTTAATTGTGTGAGAGAGAAAGTAAATTGAAATACCTGCTGCTGGTATAAAGTTATTGATTGACTTGCTCAGATGTAATCAAGCGGGAGTAATAGTGTCAAGATCTGTTTTGTTCTGAGGGCTTCACCTGAAATCAAATGTTCTGCCGGCTGCTATGTGTGCAACATGCCCAACTACAGGCATTCAAATACTTGCAGGAATTCAGAGACATGTCTGGCTGCAGGGATGTGATTCTCTGAGAAAACAGCAGGTTCATTTGTTTCACAGGACCAACCTGCGAAACATCAGACCCCCAACATTGCATCAATTGTGACACAGAGGGGGAAAAAAATCCTGTGGTGCTAAAAGGGAGGTTTTTGCGTGGAAAGACAGTGTGTGTGAGTGTGTTCGTGTGTGCGCTTGTGTTTGTTCCTGATTCATTTAGTGTCGGAATGGGCTGATAAAGAAGACAGTTGGTGAATCACTGGGTTGAAAGCTTTCTGTAATTGTGAAGGCCATGTGTGCACACCCAGCTGTGGTGCACGTACACAACATGAAGCCAATACTTAACATTGAACCACGAATCAAAGTAAAAAATTAACCTCATCAACCTTTTGTGAAAACATAAAATAATGCATTGGATATTAAGTAGACTAGAAACATTGCAATGGTTGCAATGGGGCAGTTTATGGTTCGGATTATGCAACATATATGTAGGCTTCCCTCAACAACAACATAATGTTTCATCTGCAAAGCCTGCCTTGTCATGTATGTAAATTTGACATGTTGAGTGTTTATCACCCACCCTCCTGATTCAAGACAGCAAAGGACAAACATCTTCATGCATTCAAATTAACGGTGGCATTGGATGCAAAAATATCCATCCTCAGGTGGTCCATGAATCTCTGCCTGGCAATGAGGCTGTGCTCCCATTTAGGAGCTCAAGGACCCCTCTTGGTCAATTATTTAAAATAGTTAAGAGTCCTGGGCACCCTTTAGCCATGGAGACACATTTACTACTGGCACTTAATTACACGGGGGGAGGCAGCTTGGAAAGAAAAAAAAATAATGGACGCCAACGATGAGCAGCCGAGTCACACCAAGGACATGTCGTGGCTGGTGATGATCCGAAGCCTGGCAGCAGCAAGCAATCAGTGCAGTTCATTCTAACAGCCCAAGACCAACACCAATTAAAAAAGGAATAATAATGTTGGTGGTTCCTTCAAATTTTCCTTGAAGATTTCACATACTCCATTAGGTGGAACATAATTATCAGTCTTTTCATACCTCACACAAGACTGTAGGCACATAACTGAATTAAACAGACAGAGTTTGGCCAGACAGGTATCCCTGTAAACCAGCAACTGAAAGTTTTGGATCATCATAAATCAATTCAATATGTTTTATTTTAATTTTCAAACCTAATTTTATTGCTTCATACTTGCCTTATTGAAGAACCTTGTTGTCCTTAATGCTTCAGTTTTACTTATCTTTGGAACACAGGATGCTACAATTATCCAGAGTTTCTGAAGGTCTCCTAAAATTCTTCTTTTACACATGTTGCTTCTCTTATTTTTAATAGAGTCCTTGAGTTTGCTAATTTTTTACATGCATTTGTTGAATCGTTTATAAGGCTGCAAACACAAGCAGAAGATCCACACAGAAGACAACTTTCACTTTCAATTGTATTTTTAGGCACATTATTATAGTAACCTAGCACCCAAAGCATAATGTGTTCCCTTTCCTTTGTCTGCATAAGAAAAAATGTAAAACACGATTTAACAGCAACAAGATATGGTAATGTTGCACCAACAGGATGTCTTCTAAATACCAGTTTTTAAACTTTAACTGGATTTAGAAAAATAAAAAAAAAAAACATCTCCAAGCTCCTCCATATTTTTGCTACATTTTCTTATTCCTTGAAACTATATTTGGACAAAGTTGATTTAGTCCTTTTCGATGTCACAGCTGTGTTTTTTCTTATAATATGATTTCATTAGGATTTGCAGTGTGTGATTTTTCTCTAATTAACCCACTATGTCAATTAGTCTGGCATTTTTTCTTCTTTTTTTCAAACTGATTAAGCTCTTGGTACTGTCACATATTTCTCTACATCTGATCTACAGCTTTGCGCTAACATGCAACAGAAGCAAGAGCCCCAATAAAAATCTGTCCCAGCAGCCGCTGACAGCAGACAATGAACAGAAGCCCTCTCAAAATATCTTTCTTTTAGCTCTGCCTTCTATGGAAACTTCTTCAAAAAGGCTTTTTAACTAGCATGAAAAGTGCATAGCCTGCAGGAATTAGTGTTTAATTAATTGTCACCAATTCATGGCAGCTGAGAAATAAAATTAAGGATATCTGTCAAGACAAACCGCACGTTAGACAGTTCCTGTTGCTTTATCGTGGCTATTTGAAGGCTTTTGAAGGGTCTTCAAAAGTAAGACAACAAAAACCAAACATAGCAGCGCTACCACTGGACCCGTTTGTTGAATCATTTGTGTGTCTTCCACTCAGACACATACACTTGGTAAGAGAAAAAAAACCCACTTTATTTGCTTGCAAAAGTGGCAGGAATCAATTCAGGGGAGTAAAGGTAGAGGTGAGCATCAAACTCTGAATAACCTTTAGGCACTTAAGTGGCAGTTTTGAAAAGACCATATATCATGAGGTTACATCTAATACTGTAAAGTGGACCTTGTCTTGGACCTTGAGAGATGGGTTTTGCCCACAGCAACTTTTATGAAATTGACTCCTAATGGAACAAGAAAAAGAGCCTAAAGACCTTCCAGCAGCACCAAGAGACAGTGTGTTCATTACAACGACTGTTGAGAAATCTCTAAAACATATTTATCTATCTGTTCATTCTATTTATACAAAATACATTAAAAAACTCCTACAATAGGAATGATAATATGAAGGATACTAAAATACATAAAAGTATATTTTCTGGACACAAAAAAAAAAAATACTTAAGGCTGTTACACAACCTTTTTAACTCTTTGTGACTTTGGTGATGTATTAATACATAACTGGTTTCAAAGGCAAAAAATAAATAATGTAACCAGAGTTTTGCTTTTGTTGTGGTTCTTTTTTTTTAAATTTGACAATAATCTGCATTTTTTTTTTTCATGCTTGCTAGTGTGACTAATGCATTTTGGATTCTGATGTGATCTGATTAGATTACATAATTTGTTTGTGCCTTCCAAAGTTCTTACAAACTTGTGTATTTGCCAGGTGCGATAGATATTGTCATAACTTTGAAAATCCAAACATATATATATATATACTTTGTGATCTCAGAGTGTGTGCTGATAAAATGTTCTCAGGTCACAAATGTTACTCCCACCAGGTCTATGAAACAGAGTGAATGAAGACTGCCAAGCCAGATTACAAACACAAATGTAGTGGTTCCTGAAATTGTTAGTCAAAATGTGTTGAAAATGATGCAGACTGTTTTATTCTTTTATTGATCTAAAACAACTTGCTTAGGTTTTGTTTAAAGAGAAAATATACCTCATTTAAGTGGACATGCTAGTTTATTAATGAGTATTTCTATACTAGCATCCTACATTCTTTTCTTTCTAACAAGCACAAAGTGGGTTGTAAAAACTACAGAGGATTTCCTTCAAATGTTGGCATAGAAAGACTATTTCCCTGCATCATTTGAATGACAGGCAGACTGGCATCACTGTATTTAGAGCTTAGCTGTAAGAATGCCAAAAAAAAAAATCATAATAAATTTGTCTCAAGAAATTAGATGTGAGGAAGTGCACATCATTCACTGCACACAGGAAGCACAATTATGTAAAACAGTTCTTTAAAACACAATCAGCACAAAACGCCGCCTCTCAAAACATCCCAAAACAGAACCATCATTGTCACAAACTTGACATCCATAAAGGCTTTCAGTTACCAACTCTTTCATTGATTAGTAAACAGAAAACACTCTAGAATTGAATTCTCCTTTTTACATACAGCTTAAAAAAACATTTGTGTTGATTTTGAGTTCTATAGGTACAAAGATTAAAAGCTTATGTTGTGAATGTTGGGGAAAAAAAGATCAAAGTTAATGTGATTCCTTTTAAACAGGACTCCATAAAGAAGCCAGAAATAGATTGCTGTAAGCGTGCCGTACTGTAGTGAACATTGTACTTTAACAAGATTTTCACTGCTGTTCAATTAGGAAGAAAAACAGCTTTGTATACAAATCTCTAAAAGGCATTATTTTTTCCCAGAAGCTGTCTTTTGTTTAGGTAGAAACAACCTTCAGTTAAAACGTTTATTGATTTTCTTTGTTAGTGAGACCGTTAAAAGTTCACTTTAGCCTGAAACACAGGGAGTTTATAGTTCTAGTTCCTGAGGATAAACTGCTAAAATGTTTGATTAATTAAAATAGTTTGATCCGCTGCCAAAGCAAGGTCTCCCTTTTTTGATCTCTGCCACTTCCTGCATCAATCAGCCATGTTTTGACCAGCTGTCTAATAATGTTGGCACCAAAGCAGAGACAAGAGGCGTGTCATTTTTGTGAACTTATTAAAATAAAAATAAATAAATAAATAAATAAATAAATAAATAAATAAATAAATAAATAAATAAATCCTAGCCTCTGAGAGTTTATTCTGACCCCAGCAACTTTTTCTATCTGCTTACAAAGCCTTTACTCTGTGTGTGGGAAGCTGTAGATGCAGGCATGATAATGCTGCATCAGAATTTGTATTTTGTTTGCAAGTGAGTTATGCTATATGCAGTGAAGAGTGCCATGTCTCTCTAATTATACTTCTTATACTTTAGATGACTGACCAAAAAAAAAAAAAAAACAATAATGAGCTTGTAATGTTTAGAAGTCATAGAAGAAACAGGCTGGATGATAATTTGCTCCCTTAGGCTGTTATTGTCTTCTTTTTTCTCAGAACTAGAAAAAAATCATGCTGATAAAACAACACTTATTTAGTTGTTATTATCAGCCACTGATACAGAGGGGGTTTGAAATGTATTGGCCTAATCTTGAAAACATTGTTTTGGTCTATTTGTAAAAGTCACCTTTTAGATTATTTTGTTCATATATTGAACAGCATTTCAGTTTGAATCTGTTTAGGTTATTCCTTCAAATGTCTACGACACTGCCACATAAATGTGTTTATAAACCTATAAAGTCATTCAAACATTTTATTTTTTTCTGCAGTGGTCCAGTCTTACTCACATTATTTAGACATATCCTTTTAAAGTTTTGCAACAAATAAAAATATCTTGAAGGACTAGAAGTAGTGAAGCCTCAACCATACCTCTAATCATCTAGCAAACCTTTTTTATAGCATCATTCATGCTGTTGACTCAACTTTACCTCTCTCAGTCTTTCAACCATTCATTATTCCAACCCCTCTTCAGTCCCCACTCAGCCTCTGCATCACTCCTCGCATCGCTATTTTTTATCCAACTCGTCCAATTGAATTCAGTTCTGTGTATTTATACAATGCTAGTTTCCACTAAAATGCTTTTCAAAACAGGGTCAATGCAGATCCAGTTATGTACTGTCAAACTGGACTAAATTTATGTCAATACCGCCCAGTTTGATTCAACATTAAATCAGCTGAGATCATCTTTTATCTTTCTGATCCTTCCGTTATTCCTATGAAAATCAATCAACCCTCTTATTCATTTTTCTTTTTTCCCACTCAGCGGGGTTCCGTTCATACTGACATTCTGTCCTCGTTAACTTTGATTAAACCAGTAAACTTACCTTTTGATGTGGCATGGCCATTGCTTGTACTGTTTTTCTTCAGGTCAGTTTGTTATAAGTAATTTCAGGCTTCTTTTTATAGTCTTTTTTAACTCCTGTCATTTGTCTGGACCTGTTTTGAAGGTTTGATAGCTTGTTTCTATTGCAACATCTGGCAATACCAGCTTTAATGAACTGAGTTCATGCTAAACAGGATAGCAGCAGTTTAAAAAGTAGACTTTTGGAGCAAAGAAGAAACTTTAGAACCGTGCTCTGACTTCATGGAAACGACTCAGTACTCAGAAAATAAACATTTTTGCTTTAGAATCTGATTATAGGGTTTTTTTTTAATCTTAGTATTTAGATGGTTAGATTTCTAAGAAGCAGCTGGAAATCGAAACCTCTTTGTCCCATTTATCACAAAATTAGTCAATGTTTTATTTTATTTTTTTATTTTTACAGTGATGTTAGAAAAGCACACTACAGCCAGTCAAAATGAGATCATACTTCAGTCAGTCATGATGTAATAATGACTGAGTGCAGTTGGACATATTTTGCTGCCAAGTTCAGGCTGACAGTAAGATCCATCAGTGTTAGTTTGTCGTGTTCTCAATATGCTTTCTGGTAAGATTAAAGTAGACTTTATTCCTGTATACAACAATTTAAAGTAAATAAATGAAGATGGACTGGGGTATTAAAATATAAACATTTTTTTTTTCATTTCATATTATGACCACAAAAATACATCAAGAAGAAATGTATGTTTTTGTCAACCTGATGGACATTTTTTTTAAGCAAACACAATTGTCTGCATTAGAAAAACCATCAAGTTCTGAGTGCATTTCTTGAAATGCTATTAATTTTGTTGCTGTGGAAAGAGCAGCAATCCATCAATGCCTCATATATGTTATCTATCAGGACAAAACAAAAAAAGAAAAACACAAAACTCCCCACCACTTCAGTAAATAAAAACTATCCATTTCCAGATTGCTCCAGGCCTAAAATAAGACCTTTGTCTGCTAAAGTATTAGCTACCCAGTGACAATCCAGAGATGCAATCAAAACCATAAAAAGAAAACTCATCTCAAATTTCTGTTTTTTTCTTTTCTTTTTCTTTTACTATTACTCTACTGTCAACAAACCACCTGATTGTTGTAATTTTAATTATGCACGACTATGATGACCACACAGCTACAGTAATATGTAAACCGAAGAAGTCAAGGTCACAAATATTAATGTTAAAAAGAACATTCAAACTCATGTCTCAATTCTCTTGGACCTGTGAGAATTTTTATTTATTTATTTATTTATTTATTTATTTATTTATTTATTTATTTATTTATTTATTTATTTATTTATTTA
>JAUBOC010000160.1:7186728-7196744 GCA_032275365.1 Anablepsoides cearensis | reverse complement strand
TGCTGGATGTTCGGCCCCTCAGCTGTTGGCCTGCAGTAACTGTGGCCCCCGGAGCAATTTAGTTGAATAGCCCTGGTATAAGGTATACATCACTGCTGTGAAGTTGGACACGCTCTTCCTCTGTGAATGCCGCCGTCTCAGCCTCCTTGTGTGAGAAACAACATTCTCCACAGTTTCACATTATCTTCAGCTCATGATGAGCTCATTGTTGAACACTATTTGTTTGGCACATTTAACAAAAACAAAAACATAAATCCTACCACACACTGAAATCATCACTCCATGTTTGTTTACATTTTATGAAGAAGGAAGTTGTGCTCCATGTCTTCAAGGTTTTTGTGTTGATTCCTTCAGTGGGTCTTGGTGCAGCGCCCCCACAGGTGAAGGGGGGAACAGCTTGTTTACAGGGTTTAGTTCGGTTGACAAAGTGCAGTGTGAATGCGAACTGCACCAACTGAAAATGTAAACAAATCTTGCAATTTTAGTCACCAATCAAATCGAATCTACCGGACTATAATAACTGGGTTTCATTTTAGATTCTCATTTAAATTTTGAAAAACGTGTTTAGATGAAAAGCAGAATCAAATATGCAGACATTCAGATTAATTAGAGATTGTTTACATTTCATGCTGCCAACATTGCATTGTTAATACTTATACAAATAAACAATAAATGATATACAGATATAAGCTGATTGACCCTAAATTTATCATGTAAAACATGCATCACACTGAATATAATGAAAGGTCTTGGAAGTGAATCTGGTTTGCGAAGAGCCCTAATCAGAGCATTTTTGACTATTCTCTATTCAGCCACTTCATTTGTTTATTGATAAAAACAAATATTAAAACATGTATTTGAGACACTTTAGTCAAACGCACAATTTATGTTAACAAAAGAACAAAAATACATTTTAATTCTGAATGTAAATACATAATTTTTTAGATGAAAGCATGTTTTTATTTCTGTCCTTCCATCTGTAAAACTTAATTTAAATATTACAAAGAAAAAAAAATTAAATTGTTAGTGTTAAAACTGTGCAATGTACTGATAACATTTTCTTTCCCTAAAATCCTAGAATGAATAGTTCTCTTTCTTGTGACATTTCATTTTTTTAACAACAAGCAAACAACCAGGAACTAAAAAACATTTCAGCTCCTTGGACGGGTGTTTTCTGAAGCATTACTTCTCCTCTGGCAGACTTTGTCATGTATCCCCAGCTAAATATGAAGTAGAAAACAGTAGATGAAACAAACAAACAAACAAAAGCACAGTCTTGCAAACGAACTGGTGTGTCTTCATATGTCTTTTTTTTTTTTGCTTGGTTCCTGAGCTGTCAGTCACACAATGAGCTCCTTCACAGCTCCCCTCCTTCACAGCAGCACATGGCAGCTTAACGGCTTGCCTTGGCCAAACTCTGTTTCAAACGCTGGACTCTACTTGACAGATGCAGCAGCATCCTTGTTCTTGTAGGAGAAAGGGGAGGAAAGTGAAAGACTGTCAAAGGGCTCGCCGTTTGAGAAATCCCAATTAAAGCTGCAGGTAAAATAAGTATCCCTCATCATTCTGCCCTGCAATCACACATCTTGTCATTCATATAGATGTTACTTTGACATTTACTTCCTAAAACCAAAAATCAGCACTTTCTTACAGTAATCCCCATGCTCAGCAGGACAACAGTGGGATTCACTGAAGACAAATAAATAAATGCATAAATAAAAGCTTTAGGGTGGCTGAAAAACTTGACGAAAGGGCTGAAGTTTTCCAGTATTTTCCAAACACCCTTCAAATTCTCCAGATACCAGTCTGATGGGGTTTCATGGTAAATGTGGGAAGCCAGCCAAAACCACAGAGTTTATTTTGTTGACATCCTGGAACCAAACAACCCAGAACACCACCTGCTGTTTTTCTGCTCATGCTTCTACTTGCCAAATGTGTTTCGGTGGGAAATAGAAACTCATTTCTTGGTGGTTGGTTGTTACATTGTAGCTTATCGGTGTGCTGTTAAATTTATTGTGTGAATGCTTAAGAATCAACACTACTTAGACAATCTATTTTTCTTTTAGCACTAAGCTTGTTCCACAAATTTTGTCCTATTTCAAGAATTTTATATATCAAAATTTATAGATTTTAAGATATTTTACTTTTTTGCTTTTTTTCTCATTGAAAGTGAATGAAGCTGTTTTCAACATTCTGAAACTTCTTCAAATTAGTTATTCATTTTTACTGCACACACTTTGTTCTTGTTCTTTTTTTACTTTCTTTGTGCTAATTTAAACTCCCTTCAGCTTCTTTTATTTTTTGCTAACTTTAGTCTTTTTTGTGTTTTTTCAGTTATTCTTTCACATATTCAGCTTCTGCTAAATTACGTAAAACTTTTTCATACTTCTACGAACTTCTTTCTTTGATATTTGTTATGCTTTCACGGGTTTTCTGCTAATGTCAGCTGTTTTCTGAAGTTTTATCAAATATGAACTTTTTCCAGCAAAATTCACCTTTTCTTACTGCTTCTTCAGCTTCTTACTGCTTAAATCAGCAAACAGAAGCTCCTTAATATTAGCTTTTTCAGCCACCTTTCTGCTGTTTTTAATATTCTATGCTATTTTAGAACAAATCACTTTTTTTTCTGAAAAAATAAATCATCATTAAATAGTCACGTTGCATTTTTGCAGAAAATGCAAATTCTTTCGTAACATTTATTCTTGGGTTTGAGGTACATTGATAGACACTGTAACAAACACATCACTATGACATTTCTCCCTGAATGTCAAGAAAGTATTTTAATATGTTTATGCTTTGTCAGCCATCTCATTCTTAACATGAATGTGCCGCTTACAGAATGTAGAAGCATAGTTGTACAATAATATTGCAGCTTAAGCAAAATCTGTTGATAATAGAGAATCTGGAGCCCATTACAAATGACTTGACAAAGCTGGTGGCTCACTTATCTTATCTTATCCAGTTTGCAATAAGCAAGTTTTGTAAACAATGAACATTGAGCATAATGTTCCAGCACCCCCTCACACACACACATACACACACGTAACTAGAAAGTTTCCAGATAATTCTGAAACAATGTGGTTATAAGTCTGTGAATAATGCTGCTTTTCCAGTTTGCTAAATTCATGTAAAGCACTTGGTGGATTTTTTTTTTCTCCGTAGGAATAAAACAGAGCAGAGCAGATTTATGCTTGCTCAGTAGAGCTTATCTTCAGATGGCCTTGAGGAGAAAAGCTGTGCTTTAGAACATTTCCAAATGAAAGAAGATGATTTCTTTGTTGTGCATAATGCATGACACTACTGCACATGTCAATCACTGCAAATAAATTGAGGTATAAACTGTTTCGAAATACATTTATTTTCCAAAATGCATGTTGTTTGTTTGGAATACATTTGAGCATAATCAATGTAAAAAAAAAAAAAAAAAACACTGCCAGATGTGTAACTAACAATACATCAGTGCAATTGTAATTATCGTTTATCTTCCCGCACTTTGCATATTGTTAGGTTTTCTGTCAAGCTCATTCAGGGATAAGGAATGCAGAATTGCACTGTAATGCAGAGTAAGGCAATTTTATTGTCTTTAAAGGCCATAATTATTGGTACACGGAAGCAATATAGTTAAATGGAGCTCTTTGCAGCTGCAATTTAGTCCAGGATTAGACTTGTGTGTTTTTGCTTCTTTTTTTTTTTGTATATTTTAAGCCACTTTGTGACGTAATTTATCTTCTCAGGAACGAACTAGCTGCAGCTCTTTTGCTTTAAGCAATTGGTAAAAATGTACTTTTGGAAATACAGATTTTACCATCTTCTTAAACTCCAAAACTAAATAAACAAATAAACTTTCATGAACTGAAATCTTAGCTCACTCAGTACATCGCCATGTCATCCCACCCACCTAGACATGAACCCAGCTCCTTAAAACAGAGCAGTCTCAGAAGAGACCTTGGCTGAGAGTTTAGCTGCCTCTGCTAGATCATCACATTAAATAAAATTACTGTACTCCCTGGGTTTCTATAGCAACAGTGTCTTCAGGATCCTGAACAATGCAGTGAAGGAGAAGTGAAGAAAAGCTGCAATGACAGTAATATCTTAGCAATTCGATTAAAATATAGTAAATGACTGTGCAATCACCAGCTTTATTTTGCATGTGTGGGTACAACTGTTTAGGTTTGGATTGCTGACTGAATATAAATTAAGCTAAAGTGACTGAATATGCTGATATCAGTCATTTTATACTCTGAGGCTTTTTTGAATGCATTTTGAAGACCTGACTGGAAAAATAAATACAAATGTCACATTTCTAAAAAAAATAATTTAATCAAAGAAACAGTAGAGAGAAGATGGAAATTAGGGTGATATTCATACAGCGTTTTTACTGCTGTAAGAGTGAAACATTGTTTTTTTCTTTTTACTTTCTTCCTATTACATTATTCTAAAAATAAGGCATTTATATCTTTTTTGTTATTCAGTGTCAGTTTTCCAGAGCTGCACTGCCTCCATTACACGGTTATGAGCTCTTCTAAAGAAAATACTTCCCCTGATCAGTCCAACAAACAAATCCAGGATTTACTTTCTTTATTTATCTACCACCCTCTCAGCCAATTTTACCAATAAACCCCCAATAAACACAGACTAGCCTTTCAAATGTGGTTGTTAAAGCGAGCTGAAACACAACATTTAAGCTAAAATATGACTAAACATTGCAGCAATACATTGCAAAGAAACAGTAAAGAACAGAATATAAAATGTTAGTTTTTAGTTTAGTTTTTTTCTCTCTCAAACCTAGAAATGAAAACTTAAACTTGTGAAGTTGAAACTAAGTACTTCTTTTTCACAGTTTCCCCATTGTGTTTCCTTTCTCTTAGGCGCTGAGTGACAGAGGTGAGGTGATGGCGGATTTAGCAGGCAGCACAGATTTCAGCAGACGGTCCGCTGCACACTGAACCAACTGGATGAGACAAAACATCAAAGTGTAGACAGGTAGGACTTGGATTACTACAATTACTATAAGGGCAAACTTTTGTGAGTGAGATGAGATTTTTAAAGCTCGAGTTGTTTCGTGGCCTTGAGCAGAGTCTTCAAAGTCCTTTTCATTTTAAAAGCATATCGCTGGATGAAAAGGTTCTTTTCACACACTTTGATATCTTTTATATATAAAGTGCAAAACCCCAAATAATTGGCCCCGGTTTTTATTAAAAAAAAAAGTTAATAAATAAAAAAGGTGAAGTGACTTTTGAACAGTTTGAAATACACTTTAAATTCTGTGCCAAAATATAACAAGATAATTTCTCATCTTATACCACTTTGAAGGATGTGGCTTAAATTGAAATAAATTTTGTTTTTCTCTGCTTTTATGTTTTTATGCACAAATATTTGTTTGTTTTCTTTTGCAGAATGGATTTTCCCAACTGGACGGAAGGGGCGTTTGACACAAACAGCAGCAGTTATGCCTCATTTGAGACTGCCAACCTTCCTCCCAGTAAAGTCCTACTAACTATAACCCTGTCGGTGGTGACCATCCTCACTACGTTCTTTAACTGCCTGGTGATCACAGCTATAGCTGTCACCCGCAAGCTGCACCACCCGGCCAACTACCTCATCTGCTCGTTAGCAGTGACGGACCTACTGGTGGCTGTGTTGGTCATGCCTTTCAGCATCATCTACATCCAGAAGGAGAAATGGGTGATGGGCGAGGTGGTGTGCACCATCTGGCTAAGCGTGGACATCACCTGTTGCACCTGCTCTATCCTGCACCTTGCGACAATCGCCATTGACCGTTACAGGGCCATCACCGACGCCGTGGAGTATTCTCGCAAACGCACCGGAGCCAGGGCTGGGGCGATGGTGGCAGTGGTCTGGCTTTTGTCCATCCTCATCTCCCTGCCTCCGCTGCTGTGGCGGCACTACAGCGACGACGCGGAGCATGAAGACCAGTGCATCATCATCCACCACCACATGGCCTTCACTCTCTATTCCACTCTCGGAGCATTTTACATCCCCCTGCTGCTCATTCTTATCCTCTACTATAAAATCTACAAGGCCGCTCAGACACTTTATATGCGGAGGGAGGCTAGCAGGGCTAGCCGTCACTCTTGCATGACCAACGGGAGCATGATCCCTTCATCCTACCCCAGTGATGCTGACGGTGGGCCTCAGAGTCCAGAACCTATTAGCCCGCAGGAAAAGTCTTTTTCTGAACCCTCCACCGAGGAAACACCGCGCGAACGTGTTCGGGTCTCAAGAAAGGCTTTTCAGAGCAAGTCACACAAACAGGAATCAAGTACTGAGTCTCGCCGAAGCCAGTTCTACCAAGGACCTCGCATCTCAGGCTCAAGGGAGCGAAAGGCAGCATCAACCTTGGGGTTGATAATAGGAGCCTTTGTCATCTGCTGGCTGCCATTTTTTGTCAAAGAAGTGATCGTCAACACCTGTGGCTCTTGTAATACTTCCATGGAAATGGCTGACTTTCTTACGTGGTTGGGCTACCTTAACTCCCTGATCAACCCGCTCATCTACACCATCTTTAATGAGGACTTTAAAAAGGCCTTCAGGAGACTTGTCAGGTGCAGTCATTACCTCTGATAGTTTGTTGTGGGTGATCAAAACCACAAAGTATTTGACATAAATATGTGACAGAAACGTAGGAATGATGCAGATTTATTATGCTAAAGGAGTGTTGACGCATTGTGCCAGAGAAGGAAGAATTTTTAAAAGGAAAAGTACTGATTCCTGTTTCACCGTTTTTCAACTTCAAGAGCCAACATGGGATCTGTTCAGCAAGAGATTTGGGATAAACTTCCACAATAAAAACCCAACTTTATAATCATAAAACACCTCAATATCTTCTTAATGTTTATTGATGTGTATATAAATGCTAACATGTTGATTTTGTGAAAAATGGGCCGTTACTGAACTTTTTGGTGTCTCTAAACATTAGAAGGCCATTCCATCTGTGCTCTCTAATGACTTCAGTTTTGTCAGCGCAACACTACTGACTAAAACATGTGTAAAATATCACAGCGTAGCCAGTCCTTACTTTATGTGGCCATAATGTTATTTAAAAAACAACTTTTTTTTTCTCAGACTGTCACAAAAAAAATGTCATCAACAGCAGTAGTTAATGTAAAATATGGTATCAGTGCTGCAAAACATCCTGACAAATATGAATGTCTCATTCTGGCTTTAATTATCTGACGGTCTAAAGTGATTAAGATTTGATGTGACTTTCATAAAACTTCATCACGTCTTGTGTTTTAAAAGGTTAGGTTTAACAACTGCAGTCAGAAGTGCTTAGAGGACCAGGGCTTTGTAGTCACCTTGAAACACCTCCAGGCAGGAATTTTATTTTAATAAAAGTAGACTTCTACTAAAAAAAAAATGAGAAGAGGACATAACTAAAGTTTTAATTGCCATTAGGGTGCAGAAACACTTGTCATATGTGATTAAATTTTTAATTAAACAATGATTTTCTTAAATAAATGTTTTTAAGTATAAAATGTTTGTTATATTTTACTCCACATGGACAAGTAAAAAAATATATACTAAGGGCTTCATCTAAATGGGAAACATTAGGGGAAGAAGGGGAAACTTGTTTACACATTGAAATGTAAAACTGATCAAAATAAACTGTGAACTCTGGACTGACATTATAGGTCAAACTCAAAATAACAACAAGGTATAAAGAGCCATAACCTCTGCTTTAGATGTGATAATGTGCAAAGTGATCTGATAGGATTAAAAGCAGTCTACACTATAAATTATACTGTAATTTTGTAAACAAACTTTTTTGTAACAGTGAACAATAGTCTTAATCGAATTAATGTGACATTCATGCTCCAGTGCAAGCCAGCTAATACAGTGTAAGACTAATAAATAGGATATCTAAGGTAGTATTTCCTAAGAAAACTAACAGATTTATGTTTTACAAATAATATTTTACTCTAAAGTATAAAATAAAATCTATATATTTTATTTTAACAATCTACCTGGCCTTTCCCTGTACCTACTGTATATGGCAAGCTGCACACTATTGTCCTAAATTAGTGCACTAGATCTGGTAAGGAACAAAAAAACACAAGTATTATACAATGCTCTTTATACTAAGAAGTGTAATCAGAAAATAATCAGCAGGTGGACTAATAGTCATACCTGTTGTGTCAGAGGACAAACTAAACAGAAAACAAAAGGAAATTTCTTAAATTTAAACAGGGAGCATCATGCATCCTCAGACAGCTAGAATTGAAGGATGCAAAATAAAAATGCAAAACATTTCTAAAACAAGAAATCATTGAAAATAATGAGTAAAAAAATCATGAACAATATTGTTTGACAAACAGCTAACCAATCTGCACAGAAACATGCTAACTGTTTAAAAGCAATGATAGCTTTAAGCTGCTATAATTAAATATCTCACAGTTGCAACTAGTTTTGGGTCATTTGGCTTCTTGGTGCAAGCTAAAAGATATTTTTGTCATTTATTGAATTATTAATGCATGTGCCAGTTATCACAAGTTTATCAGAGCTTGTCACTTCTCACAGAGAGGTCATAAATTAAACACAAGAGCCTGAATCTGATATTGGGAGGTGACAATTTCTTTCCAGTACCTTGATCTGTAACATCACAAATGAAAGCTCAGAGATAAGGTCACAGTGACTTTGATATTAGCAAAAAAAAAAAAAGTTTCCTTAGCTACTCCCCAAAACTAAATTCCAAGCTACAGAGTCAAGAAAATAATTAAACTGAGACAAGCGCTCATTAAAATGATCTTACACTCCTGCTTTTTTTGGATCACGGTGTGCTGCCAAGTTTTACACAGGTGATTTAAACGGAGACAGGCAGACAACAAATTGACAACTTGCTTCAGCGTTTGTTTTACCGATGTTCACAGGAAGAGAGCACTGCAGGGCTGAGTAATACCTAGTGGCAGAACTACTAGATGTACAATTGACTGTTACGAAATCAAGGACATCTTGTGAAAATCTCTGCGAGCTGTAATGATCACCGAGAACAGTCAATCACCTCTTGCCACAAATGCACGTACAGTAACTAAAGACTGATGTGAAGGGGCCGAGGGACTCTCAGACATAAGAGGATAGATGCCTCTGCTGAGCAATCAGCCACTGATTCAGTGTGACCCCAGATAATCACCAAATGTTCATTTTTTTCATTTGTATGATATCCTATTTAAATGCTCATTTGGTGAAATGTTTGCAATGCCTGTCTGAGTCCTGCGAAGCTCAAACTGGACATGTGTCAGTGCAACAAAATCTAATTCTGTTTTAGCCACTGAAAATAAATTTAGTATAAACATCTTTATAAGCTTTATGATCTCACATTATAGGTTGCACGAGAAACTGTCTTCACACTTTTGTGTTCTTCCCATGTTTTTCTTAATGCATCATTCTATCTATTTAGTTATCTTAAAAACATCCATCTTAACTCCCACCATAGCCAGCATCAGGTCATCTAAACGTGAGATATACCAAGGAAGAAATTCTCATTATATTACTCCCACACAAATACTTGGAATAGTACTTCTATTTTTTACTGCCTTCAAGAGCATCCATGATATGTTGAAGGAAATCGTGTGGATGAGTCAAGTGTGAGGGTTTACTGTATGCCACTGAGATAAGAATAGGTGTGTAATATACTAAAATCTTTTTTTCAGTGTGACCAGTAAACTGTCTTTTTTCTGTGTCCCTGTCTAAAAGCTATTTGTTTATAAAATAGTATATCAGAATATTTTATTTCTGTATGTAAGGAGAGCGTTGTACAGGAATAACAAATAAATACATTTCACTGATAAACTACTCAGTCTGCAGACTGTTTTTATGTGAATTCACAGAAATGTTCAGGTTATGGTGCAATGGTGCCCCCTTCTGGTTATAAGCAAGAGCTGACACTGACACCTCCACTGCAACAGAGGTCTCCTCATAACAAGGGTGTAACTTTGTGCTGAAGGTTGGTGGGGACGCACCGTGGGGGACGGGGTCTGAAGCACCCACAGTTGTGC
>JAUBOC010000160.1:7161300-7180647 GCA_032275365.1 Anablepsoides cearensis | reverse complement strand
TGCTCCTGCAGCTCCGACTGAGTTCAGCACGTTGTGACAAAGGCAGCTGCGCGCGCACACTCGTCTGCGTGTGTGTGGAGCCAGTGAGCCAGATAGAAAAGAAAGGGAGGGGGCGAGGGGGGATCTCCCGCTACAGTTCTGCCGAGCGTCAGAGAAGCAGGAGGGAGCCGGTGCGCACTCATGGCACCGAATTGTTTATATAAAAATTCAAGTGAACTTTAAGCCAGCTTCTGTCAGGGGGGGCACAGCTGACTCTCTGGGGGGGCACGGCTCCCCAATGCCCGCCCATGCCGCCGGGTCTGATCCCTTCCTTTAAATGTTGAATGGAAAATTTTACATAGACACAACTGAAACTTGACTATTTTTGTATGTTTCATAATAAAATATACCTTTTTAATCATTTAATTCCTATATGCACCATTTACCTTTTTTCATCCATTCATGTTTTTTCTCTTGAAATAGCTGGGCACTGAAGGGGTCCAGGTCTGTGTGGAGCTCTGTGCCAGAGCCTTACAGCTGTGTGATGCACAGGCTGACTCTGTAACCCAGTCCCTGATCTGCAAGACGATCGCCTTCCTGTTGCCTCATGACCTGGAGATTTGTCGAGCGTGTGCCCTGCTTGTTTTTTGCCAGGAACGAAGCCTTGAGGCCTATCGAACTGTCTGCCTGCTTTACATGCATCCTGATCAGGAGCAGCATCCTCATAATAACCCTGTCCGGACTAATGTTCGCTTTCATATTCTGCAGGTTTGTATACAAAAAAAAATATACAGATGTGATTGTCTTATGACCTGTGACTTTTGCCTTTTTTAAATTTTTTTATTATTATTTTCAGATGCTCAAGGAGCGCCTGTGTTTTGACCCAGAATTTTGGAACCTTTTCACTCTCCGGACTCATTGTTTAGAGTTGATGAGTGACAACATAGTGAAGGATGCCGTACTTAGTGAGATAAAAGAGGAAGAGGAGAAAGCATACCATGAGGAGCTCTTACCAAATAACTCTATAGATGAGTTAAATGAGTCATGCACTGTAGGTTTGGATTCATGCCACTGCACTCAAACAGAACCTGTGAATCAGGACCACCCACAAAAGCAAACTGTAGATGTAGAAGAGAAAAAGTGTGTTGTACCAAACAACACTTCTCTAAAGAGTAGGAAATGGAAGCATAGACTCAGAGAGCGAAGACAGTCCTTGTCTGATGATGAGTTTGAACCAGGTAAAGATCCAGAGTTCAAATATAATCTTAAACCTGCTTCTCTGGGGAATAAACCAATGTACTCGCTGAGAAAAAATCACTCTATCAGAGAGCATTCTGCCTCTGTAAAGCTCCCTCTGAACCGCAAAAGAGAATACCTGTCTAGATGTGTTAAGAGTCAAATTCTTAAAAGGAAAGGTCGGAAAAAGAGATGGTTGCAAGGTATCCCAAGGTTGGAACAAGTGCAGATTTGTAAAGAGAAAAGGCTCATAGTTGGAGGCGAAAGACGAGGAAGGAAGCCTTTACCAAAACTGGGGCTTTCTTTCCCTGATAATGAAATATACCTTTCAGAGGAATCCTCTGGTTTTGAGGCAAAAACAAACACAAAGGACACCCAGCCAAATGTGCTTTATGAGAGTATTAAACTTGTAAACAAATGTGAAGAGAAAGAAAATGGATTTGAGCATCTGAGTGACCCTACAAAGGAAAATGGAGAAGACTCGAAGTTGGTTTGTGGTCATATTTCAAGTAAACCCACCCAAGAGGAACTACAAACAAAGCTGGAGGCTAAACTATGTGACGATCCCCAGAGTCAGGGTCAAGCAGCTGTTCCCGCTGCTGAAGCTAACCCTGAACTTGATGGTCCACTTTTTGAGTTCCTTGAGAATCCAGTAGAAATGTTTCACAGTTACTCCCTTCAATCCGGAAACATGGATGAGGAGATGCCACAACCTCCAGAGCCAAATGCATCGGATGAAATCAACGGTGAAGCAGAACAGGAACCCAAGCCAGAACTGATTACTAAGGTTCCAAAATCTGAGGTAAGTTATTTGCATTTGTTGATCCTATTTGTTAACCTACAATTGCTTTGACAGGACATACATTAGAATAATCTCATAAAATACTCAGTTGCTTTGTTTTGTAGTTCTATCATGTTCTGCTCAATCTCACGTGCAGATTTTGCTTTTGTTGTTGTTGTTTTTTTTTTTTTCAGGTAAAAGCCTGCTCAACGTGGAGAGAAAGAGTACTTCGCACTCAGCTGTATGGGCATTTAATACACTTTTGCAAGTTCTGCAAAAAAACCTATAAGGGTTTGAATGTCATGAGACATGCACTCTCTCATCTAAAGAATAATAGACCAAGGTGCATACTCTGTGGAAAACGCTTTAAACTGTTTCATTTGGCCAAAAAGCACATTTTGGACCACATCGATGAAATGTGCAAACAGAAACCGGACACAGAGAAAAAGCTCCCTGCAAACGGTATGACGGAAAACGTGGGAAATGAGCGCCAGCCTCAGGATGAAAATCAGAATTCTGATTCTAAACAAAAAACTTCTGAACAGAAACCCAGAGGCAAAACAAAAACAAATCTTAACAGGAAAGATCGCATCATCAAAAACATCCGGACTCTCATTAGAAGATCTTGGGTGCTTTGCAAAAAAGGTCAAAACCCAGACACAAGTACAGTCGATAAACAAATAGACTTCAAGGATGAGCAGGTAGTCATTACGGATGATCTGGTGATAATAAAAGATGCAACTTTGATGGAGACAAAAGGAGAAGAGTTGAAGGAATCTGGAGCAAATGGTGTTAGTGTGGACAAAACGTACCATCTGTGTCCATCAGGGTCATGTGACAAGGTATTTCTGAAGATTGGCAGTACGCTGACGAGGCATGCTATCAAACACCATATTGATGAAAACGGTGTGCTAGACAAGGTTTTTGTTTGGGCCAAACACAAGTGCAGCTTTTGTGGCAGGCAGATAGACTTCCTTCAGCAGTACAAGGACCACATAAAGCTCCACGGCTTTCCTCTCCCTCTCTTCTGCTATCATCAGGGGTGTCAACAGCGCTTTTTAGCTCAGCAGGATTTAAAGGAGCATATCAATACTCACAAGCCCTTAACGCCTCAGTGTCTATACCCAAAATGTGAGAAGATCTTCTCAAATTTACAAGGGATATATGACCACGAATGGAGGCACTACATTCCAGTGCCACAGCGAGAGGAGCTAGAGTTGGGACCCAGTAAACCAATGGATCCAAGCGAAGAAGCACCATGGAAGCAAAGAGTAAAGGTGGAGGAGATTTGGCTTCAGAATAAAAAGAATCAGATGGAGACTCCCACTCAAGTTTTTCACACGAATTGCATTAAAATGGATGAAGGTGAAGACTGTGAAAAAAGCATCTCTGACAGTTTGAAAGAAACTGAAGCTGAGGGATGTGAAATAAGTATCCCAGACAAAAGTCAAACTTTGTCTATGCATGATGAAGGTTCAGTAACAACAGTCAATCATGAGCATAAGGCTGATGTTAAACCAACTGTAAATGGAAATGAGGAGGTGATGACCAATACAAAGGAAGAAGTCCTGTTCTCTCCCCGTGCTGCCGTTAAAACCAGTTCCAAGAAGAAAGTTGAAAAAAAACCTCGGGACTGGGATATCATAAATATCAAGAATTCCACAGAAACTACCACCTTGGTTGAGGGACTTCAGAAGAACATGGCAGAGCCGCACATCACCGAGCACAAAACTTTCAAGCCCGAAGATCCCGCCTATGCACCATTTGTCAAAGCCCCCTTTGTCCGGCCCCCACCTTCCACATACCTAGATGAATCTCTACTCTCGATGCGCAAGAGGAGGTCCGTCGTTGAGCCCCCTGTCCAAAAACCCACCCAAAACCGGTATAAGAAAAAGAAAGAAGAGGCCGAAAAAGAGCAGCAGGAGCTTGTAGCCTCAGAGCCGAAGGTCCGACATCGCTGTGACAAATGTCTCGCCTTCTTCAGCACCTTAGAAGAATTGCAGAAACATCAAGCACTCAACACCTGCTCTTCTCTCTTCGGTTTTGATTCTGACGATGAAAGTTAGCATGATGGATTCACTGATTGAGACAGTGCAGCATAAAACCTCTAAGCTTTTCCAAACAAAGGCCACTTTTTATTATTTCATTTCTGTCAATAGAAACTTCTACTGGAATTTGTTGCATCTATGTTGTTAAAACAAAACAAAGCACTAAAATATCTGATTTGTTAAAAGCAATAAAATGTCATTAGATCGTTTGAGCTTAATTTAATTATATATTGCATTATGATTTTTGTGTTTGTTTCATGAAATTGTTTAAGAAAATCAAGGTTTTGCTAAATGATCTATGGCTGTTAAAACTTGCCAAATTCATTGAATTTCTCCATAATTGGTCTACATCGACTGAGTTTAAATTATCAGTGTGTAAGAATTGAACTCATCGCTGGCAATAAGCATACATGTTATTATTTTTGTGCTTAAAAATATAGTTTTCCAAATAAATTAGACCACCGTCTTGAGCACATTGCAGATGTAATACAGTTTTGGCAGTGATAATATATGTGTTTTGAGGCTGTATTATGACTCTATGATATACTGGAAAACAAAACACTTTTCACAAGTTTCAGAAGTTTTTATTACCAAATTTGTCAAATTTATACAATGTTATGTTTTGTTAAAGTAACATTTTTAAGTTCTATCAAAATGATTATCTGTTTGCCCCTCATTGCTAAACAGTCTTCTTAGTAAATCTTACACATTTTAATCAAAAACCGCTACCTTTAAGAGTTAAAACGGTGCTTCAGCATTGCTGTTTCTGTAAGTTAAACAGGGTTTTTTATTATGTTACTAAAAAACAATCATCTACCAAAACGTATAACACTACATACAGTTACTTTAATGTTCTGTGTGTCTTTGAAAATGTGCATATTTTGACTAGTGCCAAAACAGAATCAGTGTTTGTAAAGTAGAAACATGAACTTATAAATCACTGATGGTCTGCTTTAAATTCAGTTTATTTTAAATACAGCTTTTGATTAAATATTTTAGTTTTACTGTACAGATTTTTTTAGATGCCTTTTCTGTTGAATTGTGTTTTTATTGAATTGATTTTACAGGACTGAACTAAAACCTGTTGATCTATGTACAAATGTTAATAGGTTGATTTTGTAAATGGCTTATATATATTTTTTAAGAATGAGGTGAATAAACTTGTTTAAATAAACAAATGTTTAAACTGAAAGTTGTCATGAATAACTGAGTTTTTTTTATTATCACTTAAAGGTGACAGATTACAGAAAATGAGTGTTTTGTATAAAACGTCTTTGCAGTTAGGGCTGCACGATATCAGGAAGACCCACGATGTGCGATAACCGTGATGACGACGACGACAAATGAACAAATACAGTGTTGATGTCTTTCAGTGCTGTTTTTTTTAATTAATACACCATTTCCATTCCAACATATTTTTTATGTGCAACTAGACCGCTGCTGAATTAGCAGTAAAACAACTGCATGCAATAGTTTGTTGATGACACTAAATACTGAAAAACGCCCCTTGCTATCTTTTTTTTTTTTTTAATAAAAACATCTGAAAATAAGTTCAAATAATTTAAAATGAAAGTTAAACCATTTTATCAGACTGCTGACAAACACATTTGAGCAACTCATTTATGGTAGTTCATGTAGGTTTTTGTGATTTGCCTATTGCACATGCTGTTATGACAATAAATTTGTGCTATATTGTGCAGCCCTTATTGCAGTGCTATAGTGACCGGAGTGGAATCCAAGCAATTTTCTGTTACTATTTGAGGTTAATGTGTGTATCGGAAAACTTTTCGTTTTACTTTGACCATGTCAAGTTCAAAACAAAAATACCAATTATGTGACAAAATGGGTAAAATTGTGTATTATGACAAATTTCTCAAATATTAAGATATTTTTTTTTTTTTACTTTTTTTTTTTGTATTTGTAGGAAATGCACGCCACAGGCACTTTAAGAGTTATTTAATTATCGGGAGATACAAACCAAAAATATATATGCAAATGTGTTAGATGACAAGGTAGACAAAAGAGATTAAAGGTCTTAAGACTGATCAAATGTCAATTGTTGGAGAAAACACTACTCTTTATTGGAGGTTTGGTAATGCACATGCACAAAAGTATTGGCTTATTGAAGCCAACTGCATGCAATCCAGTGGTAACAGGAAAAATAAACACTCAACATGTTTCTTTATTCGGCATTGCATATTTTCTGTTGAACGTATTGCTTAAGGATAAGGGGATAATGTTTTTTTGAAATTATTTAAAAAGGCTTTTGCATAAACGTTTCCTGATACATGAGGTAATTTTGAGGAAGTACAAAGAACATCGTCCAAAGGTAATAATCCCTTTTGTGCCATCCACTTTACCCATTAAATGTCTTTTTCTCACTGCAATCAGCCTCTTCACTTGATAACAGCTAAGTGTACTAAAGGCTTGCATTTAAATATAATGTATGTATTGTAAGGACAAGTGTGCAATCCTGGAACACAGGCCTGCATTCAAGGTTTTCCAGTATCCCATGCAGTTAAAGGCATACCAGCTCAGACACATGCTAATTCAGCTGTTTGCTTTGGTGCTGCTAATAATTTAACAAAGGAAAGACAACCTGCTGTTTTACAAAGATGTATTGAATGTCAGGACTTAAAAAGCATGCAGCATTTATATTAGTGTGGTGGTAAATAACCCAGATACTGTTTCAGCTCCACTATAATAACTGAAAATAATTTAAGCAAGTTAAGTATCATATTAAATATGGATATGTAATGCAGCCAAGAACCAAAAACATACATTTCTAGAAATAAATCAAAACTCATGTATCTAACCAAATTAAATCTTCTTTATAAGTTAGACTGATAAAGATTCACACACCTTCATAAATGCGGCTCAAAAACTCCCATGTAGTTGAAAAGTGAACAACCATTTGTTAAAAAGGCTACAAATACGTCTCGGTAGCATTAAAAGTCAGCTATAAACATGCAAAGTGTCAAAGTGCGTTCCAACATTTAAGTACTTCGTAGTCGTTTTTTTTTTTGCTAAAAAAAACGTAGCAGTAGCTCTTTATTAAAGATTTTCAAAGGAAGACTTGGATCAAAAGGGTAAGGATAAAGGCATATAGGAGGGGGAGGATTACCTCTGAAGACAGGTAAAAACACTTTGAATAATTGATGCAACGGCACTCAAACATGCTTTGTAAGTTCAGCTAAAGAACTTACCAGCAGTTATCTGCACAGAAACCTGGATCACAGATGCTCGGATATGTAAAATGTGTATCCAGGATATTAAAGTAAATTTTCTTGAAGTGTAAAAACTACAAAAGCTATTATTATTCTTATAAGCAAAAAAGATAAAATGAACACTTTTGCCATTCGTAGACCTAAAAACCCAAGTTCGCACCACTTGAAAAAGTGGCTTCGTGAGTTTGAAAGGTTTGGATATGGCTTGTCAAGGTAACATCTGCTGGGAATAAATGTCCCCCCCATGAATATTTCAGCCAGTGTTGAACTAAACTGTAATTGTAATCTTTCATTCCTGAGTTGCTGGCAAAGACAAGTGAGTGCGGAGCCCGTGAGGATTACAGTTAATAAAAGAAAATGCTTAACGTATCAGCTGATCTGCTGGAGCACAAAATGTTGGGTGTGCAAAATCTGATTTTCTACTTGTATGACAGCCACGGTGGGGTTTAGAAGATATAACTAAGACTTTAACGCAAGAGTAAGCCTACAAAGGGATTATGTTTTAGAGGAACAGTGCAAACCTGCCTCTGTCACAACTACGCTTGGTATAAACTTCAAAGTCAGTCTTCTGGATTCAAGCAAATGCGACTGAGTAGAATGTATAGAAAAAAACAACCTTAGACAAAGTGTTCATGCTCAGTGGGAGCTGTTGGAGCTCCAGTCATAAGGAAGGAAGCTGACTTTAGTCTTCCCAGCAGAAAGGACGCCCTGCAGGCTGCTCTTCTTTGGAGAGTCTCCCATATGATCCAGCACCCATTTCAGCAGCTACGAGAAAAACAAAGCCAAAATACAGAAAGGCTGAAAAATGAATTTTGTTGTGTGTGTTTCTGTAAACTATTTAAAAACTACCTTCTCGTCAGTGCCTCCAAAGTCAGCCTTGTACCACTTAAATATCTGACTGAGCCGAACTTCTCCTTTCCCAGAGTCCACCACACAACCACTGTCGTTCTGCAGGAAGGCTTCAGCTGCCGTGCGGAGCTGGTTGTCAATATCCTGAGAGGGTTTCAGTACATCAGTAATGAGATTAGACCAATCACTCCCACTTCCACCGCACACTGTATATCAACGCCAGTGTAATTATCAATAAATGGACACAGGAATCTAAACTCACCTCTGGACTGTAGGCTTTGATAGGTGGGCAGCCCTTTGCACCACAGTTCAAGGCAAAGTGAATGAGAGGCTCAGCATCTGGAAGCGCCACCTTGTGGACAATAAAGGGACATTTAATTACTCTTAGTGAACAGTTTTTGACCATTTTTATTACTAAGGAACAAATTGTCATATTCCTGAATAAATCAAAAATATATAATGGTTGTTTATTAGGTATAATGTGTATGCTTAGACCAGTGATAATCAGATTGTAAGTCCACCACTGTTATTACAAGCAGCAAAGTTTGTAAACTACTGGTCTACAGGAAGCGTTCTGCGACATGATTAAAATGTGTAAAAACCTGAAGCCGTGGGTCTGTATTGGAGAAGGGCCTCCGCAGCTGTGCAACACCCTTTCTGTTCCCTCTGAGGACACCGTTTTCTATGTCTTGCAATGTGAAAACCTCTCCTCCAATAAAGTAGCTCACATAGTTGAAGAACTGCAAAAAAAAGTCCCAGTTTACACTAACAGAAAAGCAACACATTTGACAACACAATTTGAAAAAAAGAGCTAGTCTAACATCAACACGGTATCTGTGTTGGTTTTGTTGAAAACAATTTAGTTTCCAGAGTGCTCTGGGCCCGTATTTATCAAACTTCTTAGAGTGGATTTTTAGACTTAAGTGCTGAAAATTTCTTAGATTTGCTCCTACTCTCAGACTTAAGTGTAAATGCCAGTTATCAAAATTTTTAAGAATCACTCTTGCTCTTAAGAAAAGTTAAGACTGCTCCAGAGGACTCTTAAGTGGTTAAGAGTTGCCACCAGGGGTCTGAGATGGACTGAAGACAGAGATCACAGAGAACACAGCTGTCCTCCTCCCCACCTGAGTGTTATTCTCAGTTATAAGGCGGAAAACAGGTTTAATCAGAAATACAAAAAACAAAGGTTAAAAAACAAAACAACAACAAAAAAAACTGTGCATAATGTTCGAATAAAAGATTGATATCTATGTGTGGTTTTTGGAGAAAATAACAAATATACTCCGCTGAGTGCATGTGACCCCCCCCCAAAAAAAAAAAGAAAAAAAAATGATTTTGTGATTGAACTTTTCGTTTAATATATTAACAATCACGCGATACATGACGCGGGGTTTGGTGCGGGGGTTGGGGGGGTGTCGGAGCAAACTATTAATGACAAGTGGGGTTGTGTGTGTGTGAAGCGGGTGATGTCTGCAGACAGTGGGGAGGAGGAGGAGGAGGAGGAGGAGGAGGGGGGTGCAAGCTCAACTTTACCTCAGGTTCTGAGACTGAGCTGCTGAGTTTTTCATATAAAAACCTAAGATTTTTGTCATTATTCATGATGCAAATGAGGACATTTTATGTAATTTACAGACAATCAGTACAAGGTGAAATTAGTGTGTTGAAAGTGAACATATCTCAGGATTTTCACAGTTTTTTCTTGCCTTTTCTCCAACAACATTCTTGAACATGAAATCCGAGGCAGTGATTGGTTCATGCCGGGTTTTTTCTAACGACTTCATCCAGGATCAGCTTTGCGGCACAACCAGGTGTCGTAAATCAGCTTCAAGACTGACACTTACGAATTACTCCTACACTTCGCTTAAAGTGAGACTGAGACTCTTGATAACTGACTTTTACTCTCAGCTTTTAACTAAGAATTATTTTACACTTAAGTCTACTCTTAGCAGCATTCTCAAGAGTAATTCTAAGAAGTTTGATAAATACGGGCCCCGATCTTTAGATTGAGGAGCAAATTTTTGGTGCAGCTGTGTAAACCTACCCTGTATCTCTGCCACATGTTGGTGGGGGCCCCAAGCTGTAGGTACCCGTGGATGACTAAGGCATTGTAGATGTTGATGAAGAAGGCCAGCTTCTCCTCCCGGCTCAGAGACAGCAGCTCTACTCTTTGCAGCTGAATGGCTAGCTCACAGTAACGCTCGAAGGCAGGGTCCGCAGACATTCCTTTGTAGTCCACAGACTGCAGGAGACAGAACAGCTTTAAAAATGCTACAAATCAAAATTGCATAAGGCAATTTTTTTATTTTTTTAATGAGAATTTGCTTTAACATTATTGTAATGTAGGCAAGCAGCACGGCACAGATTTGCAAACAGCCAAAAGCTTCGCATCACTCAGGATATTACCTTGCCATCGGCAGAGAGATGCTCCGAGAACAATTTCAGGATCATCTCTCGTAAAAGCAAAGACACCTCAGCAGCTGGAAAACAGCAGAGTCAAGCTGGTAAAAACGGCTTTGAAAGTTTAGATTCGCTGATTAGTGTGAGGCGTGTGTTTTTCTTAGAAGCTAGGAGTTAGTTTGAGCCAGGCAACAAGCCTCCCCACCACCACAAAATACACCCAAAATCAAAAAATGGGACAAATATAACAAATAATTTACTTTTTTTCAGGAAACTAAACCAAACGTGCAGCAAAGCAGAACAAGGTTTTGGAACTTAATATATTGTAAGCACAAATTAAAAACTGCAACTGAATGAAAGTTGTCTTCCAGCAGCCTGTACAGTGTGTCCACGGTGTCTTTTTCCTTCACCAAATCAACCATCTTTCCTCCCACAGCCGTGAACACTGACCATGTACTTCCTCTGCGTCAGTGCCTGCTATGTTTTACAGGCCTTAGCCCCAGCTAGCACACACACATTCACACACACACGGTCACAGTCAAGAGCTGAATTTGACTTGATGAATCAGTCCAGTGAGTTTTCACATTGCACATCAGAAAGCTTGACCGCCTTACTTACCCGTGCCCTTCTCTTTCCGCAGCCAGTCAACCAGCCGGCTGCCTGAGAGGCTCTTTTTGTATGAAGTCAGTCAGTCCCCTTCTACGACTGCCAATCACACCGCCATGCTTTGAGGTGCTCTATCAGGTCAGCCAACTCGTCATCTCACACTTAAACTCTGTGGATTGTAATATCCCAAAGCCACGCACACACACACAGATATAGATGTTCAAACCTACAGTTATTCAGAATGTGGGTTACGCTGCAGTCCAGTTTCACCTATGAATATTTTTATACTAAGCAACTAATATTTCTATTTAATATGGTAAATGGACTGAACTTATATAGAACTTTATCAAGCCCCACTGGGAGCTCAAAGCACTTTACACCTTCATTACAGTCATTCACACACACACATTCACACACTGATGGAGGTAAGCATTGTAGCCATGTGTGCCTCATGAAAAACACCCTGCTTCCACTGTAGGATGTCTAGTGTGCAGCTGCCTCATGTTACTGGGCTCATCCAGGGTTTCATATTTCCTGTATCAACTGTCTGGGCTGACCTCTGCTACAGGAGAGGCACCTGGTCTTACAGAAATATGTTAATATGTCCACATCAGCAAACACCATTTCATAACCGTCTCCATTTTTTTGTGTTTTCATCATTAAAAAAAGCTGACTTTGTAAAACCAACCTTGTTTACACTGATAGTCTTTTCTTTAGTTAGTGCAAACAAATCTAAAAGATTACTTAATCTTGGAAAATAACCTTTTTTGCTTAACTGATACACCATACAGATCTAAAATAAAAAAATGCTAAACCTAAAAGTGCTCACCTCCATCGTTCGCTCCAACTGTATCCGCTAATGGGTTCCTGTCAGGCAACGGTAAAGCATCTGCAGGAAAAGATTCCTCCTTAACCAGAGTCACCAGCCTCTGAAGCTCCTCAGGAGACTGAAATTGTGAAGCACATCAAACAAGTGGCACAACTTAGATCTTTCACCCGTTTCTAATAAGTGCATCTTTAGTTCATAAGAATTAGTCGTGTTATTACTCTTCTTTGTCTTACCAGTTTTAAGAGGTCATCATTGCCCCCAACATGAACGCAGTTAAAGAAGATTTGAGGTAGGGTGCTGCGTCCTGTCAGCTCCTTCAACTTCTCCCTCAGCTCTGAATGACTGCCTAAGTCCACGTCATGTACCGGAACGCCCAAGCGTCTGAGGGTGGCCTTGGCCTGCACACAGTGCGGGCAGCCCTGGATAGAGTACACCGTAACCCGGCCTGGAGCGCTGCTCTCAGACTCATCCATCTGCAGCAAAACATAGTTTCTTTCACTTCTTGTGTTCTACTGAGCCCGAGGGTAACAACTGGTTTCTCATTGTACACATGTTACCTGCATTTTTAATATGACACATATTCCTTGAATCAATCTATTGATTAGTGCTTTTTTTTATCTTTCCTTTTTTTAAAACTGGTGTCAGAGATTATGTGTATTTTTATGATAATCTATCTAAATAATCTGTGTTGTACACATTAATTTACTTTGCTCTCTTGATTTGCTTTGTTTATTGCTGAGTTCAGTTTTTGGTTTCAGAAATTAGTTTTGACACAGGACAGTGATGAAGCTTACTGTGTATTTATTGCCAAACATTTCCCCTGTGTTGAAAGCAGCATGTCAGAGTACCACAAATGTATGTGCAAAGGACATTTTAAATAACTCTGAATATACTGTGCTACAATCCTAGAAAATAAATAAAGAAAAGAAAAATTCGTGATGATAACAAGGGTCAATGTCTAAGGCTTAGCTAACAAATACACTTTTAACAACATGTTTTGTTTTTCTGTAATTTTAAAAGATGTAGTAGGTATATTATCCTGAATGATAGATGGTGAAACACATTAATTAAATCCAGTAATTAATTATACCCTGAAAAGGTGTTATTGTAATTTAAACAGTTAACACATTTTGCACTCTTCACTCAACGAATGACAACTAAAGATTAATTTAGCAAAAAGAAAATAAAAACAGCATTTTACCTTTCGAGATTAGAACCATATATGCTTGTTATGGGAATACAAAAATAATATTGCAGCACTTGTCCTTTTAGCACCGGTGGCTATATCATATTAATCGACAGGGAGGCGAGAAAATATGCAAGTTAATGATTAGATATCCGGACAGCATCTCTCCATGAGCCATAGACTATGCCATGAGCTATTTACAGTTTTGCTAGCTAGCTCTGGTGATGATGCCTTCAGGTGTTTTCCGTAAACTTCAAATTCTCGTGTAGTTTGGCTGTACCAATATATTAATTGCCTTTACAAATATCATATTTTGTCTTGAAGACATAAAAAGTCGTCCCCGTCAAACAAGGACTATATTTGTTTATTTTTTGTAAGATTTGTAAATAAAACTTTAAATAAAACGATTCAGTTTAACTGAGTGAGCATTGATTTGTTCCCTTACAAAATCATGCAGGTCAACATTCAAACTCATTATTGTGTTATACTTTTAAGACAACTACAACTGCTAAAATAAGCGACAAGTACCGAATATTAAAAAAACACGTAAAAGTAAATGAATGAGATTCTAAATTCCGACGACCACAAATGAAACACAAGCTCCTAAATGCTGCGTTCGCGTACCTCCGGCGCTCGGATTGTCTGTCACAGCCATTGAGAACAATCGATAGAGTCGACCACGTATAACTAATCTTCACACAATTATTAGTAAACTATTTCAGTCTATATTATTTAGGCACAGAGTGAACAATAAAATGTAATTAACTAAAACAATCATGAGTGGTTTAGTTTGAGGGGACTGGTTAAACACTGATACGTGTTTCCATACGGAAGGATTTTTTAGTCGGACATACATGGACGAAAAGTCTCAAACAAATGTTTTGCAAAGATGCCAGGGCTGTCGGAGACAGAGCGTGCTGGACTAAAACAGATTTTAGGCTCAATGACAGCGGGCGATTTAATGTCACTCAGTGACACAGTCACAAATAAGATGATAGCTGTCGAAAACATTACAGGTAAGAGACAGCCATTCACTGAGCCCGACAATAAATGCTTCCAAATATCGGATTTTATTAGTTATGAACTACGATTTTGCATTTATTAAAAGGAGATACTGAATTGTAGACGTGTTGATATGCACAGATACAGGCCAGGGGGTTCCGAAAAAAACAAAACTTATGTTGTTATTGAATCGACTTGTTCATGTTCTTTCATTTTTTTTTTCTGTCAACAGAAGCCATAGAAACTATTCTTTCCTTTTCTAAAAATGCCGAAGAGCTTCTTAAAAGGAAGAAGGTTTATCGCGACCTCATATTCAAGTATCTGGCCAAAGAAGGGGTGACGATGCCCCCGAACAGTGAAAAACACCAGCTGGTTAAGAGGGCGTTGGAGCTGTGGTCATCAGTAAAGGTAGGAACCGGAAGTCACGTGATCTTAACCAGCTTTCAGACCTGAGCTGTATTTGTTTATAAACCATGCATTAAGTATTCAAAGAACAAACTTAAGAGCCATTTAAAGACTGTTTAGACAAAACGAAAACTATATAGGAAAGTTTTTTTGTAATATTTAATATACCATTATATTGATTGTACAGTTCATATGTAAACTGATCTTCAGAAGGTTTCAACTATAGACAAAAAGTAATAAAACTTACTTAATACAGGGAATCTGGAAATGAGGCTTTAGATTCATGTGGTAGTAAATTTAAAACTAGTAGACTTTAGTTTGGATGATCACACAGCAAGGCATTTCACAGTAATGTACCATATGAACCTGCTTAAACTTTTCATGGGATCAGATTTTTATTTTTCTTATAGCTTTATGACAATACTTTTAATGAAAAATGTTTTTACAATGCTTCTTTCATATTAATATGTTACTGTCAAGCTAATTGTGTGACCTTTCAAATAATAAAAAAAGACATTGTTTTTTTTTTTTTTTATTCCATTAATGATCCCAATTGTATGGAGGAAATAAATGTGTAAATGTAATTTTGCAACTTTAAAAATTGATATATCGTTGCTCTCTAAAAGTGTCTACTTTTGTTTGTGAAAAAAATGCTTGAGCATTATTGATAACAACATACTCAATGCACAGTGTGTTGTGTGACAACATATTTAATTCCTTTAAGGTCGATGAGGCCAAAATGCAACAGCCTACAACATCTGAGTCGACAGACACAAAAACTGAGACGGGCTTTGACCCACTGGTCCTGGGCATGCAGTTCTGCCAGTGGTTCTTTCAGCTGTTAAACAGTCAGAATCCTTCACTTGGCCAACAGCCTCAGGAATGGGGTCCACAGCATTTCTGGCCAGATGTGAAACTTAGCCTTCTCTCCAGGTAAGAATAAAGCAAATGTGAGAGCAGATCCCACTGTGGAGTTTAAAGAAAATCTAATTCTTCTCTGTAACATGTCTCCCTCAGAACTGCCACTGAACAGATGGACGAGTTCCTGGGTGCTGAACTGGTTAGTCTTCGTCTCTTGGCCCTTACCAGTGGAGAACGCCTCCTATTTAGTCCCAACCTGGAGCCTCACGGCCTCAGGGCCTTGGCCTCTCCTCATGGCCTGGTACTGGTTGCTGTGGCTGGAACCATCCACAAAGATGCAGCTTGTCTTGGTGTCTTCGAGCAAATATTTGGCCTCATTCGCTCTCCGCTGGCTGAAAACAGCTGGAAGATTAAGTTCATCAACCTGAAGATCAGAGGGCAGAATGCTCTGGAGGGGACAGAAGTAGCAGCACCCAGTCTGAGCTACAACTCCAGTGAACTCCAGCTTCTTTGTAGCTGACAGCAAACAGGTTAAAGACTTTAGTCTCCTCCAGTTTATTTCATGCAGGGATGGTTTTACAGACTGGTTATGCTTTACACAGAATGGCAACATTAAAAACTTT
This sequence comes from Anablepsoides cearensis, assembly GCA_032275365.1. Classification (NCBI taxonomy): domain Eukaryota; kingdom Metazoa; phylum Chordata; class Actinopteri; order Cyprinodontiformes; family Rivulidae; genus Anablepsoides; species Anablepsoides cearensis. The sequence goes on along the minus strand of JAUBOC010000160.1, from coordinate 7,164,618 downwards.
TAGCTTCAGAAACTATTTTTATTCTGTATTTTATTTTTTGTTGTGCTGGAAACTTTTAGTAATATGTTAAATACACTATATATTGCTGTAAAATACTGTATGTTGTTCTTTGAAGCATGTGCCTTCAGCAAGTTGTACTTTAAATAGAGTTATGAATATGATATTGTAAATATGTAACATACACAAGCAGGAGTCAGACATGTGTATATTTAAAATTTATTAGAAATATTTTTTTGCAAACTTAAATATTGGGTTTATCCAAATGCCAATAAATTTCAATGACTAAAATAAAGTTTTTTTTGTAATTACAGTGTATTGTGTTTACATTGGATAAGTAAAGTTTTTTTTATAATGTTCACCAGTTTCTTATTAGTTATTTCACAGAAAAGCTAAAAGATAAATACATTAAACTCAGGTAAGTATGTCAGTTGTTTAGTTAATGGGTATCAAGAGAGTTAAAATGGTTTCACTTCAGCTTTTAGACATGCATGTTTGTTTTTTTAGGCTCACACTTAAACACTGGTTTGTGAAACTAATTAGGTTTTGAACAGTGTCCTTTGACTAACTAGTTATTATATTATGGAATTACAGGATATTTAAAGCTGAATTTCTTAACTTTGTCATACAGATTTGTGGTTCTGTAGTTCCTAGATGCCCTGTTTACACTCAGTTAAAACCTGTTCTTGACATCTCAAAGGTACCTTCAAACACCCTAATCCCAATGTTTCCAGTCAACTGGTAATGATTAGCTGACAATCCAATCCAGATCGTGCTTAAATGTTTGGTGTTGAAAGAGTCATGGATGCAGGAGACTCTGCAGCTACATCAATATTGACCCATAAGGTCCAACAACACAACAGCTGAGCAAACGAGCAAAATAAGACATGATGGAATTAATCTCTGATGGAAATCAGGTGATTTAGACCCAAAACCAAAAACCCTTCCCCTGCCTTTAACTCAATTATCATTCCTATTTACAGAATGCAGCCTTCCCTGATGTGTTTTACACTACATGCATTATTTATGTAATGTTAATTGTTGTTTAACGAGCTTCAAGAGGGTCCCTCGTTAATGTCGGAGACCTTATTTTCCTTAGTCACCCTGGAGAGGCCGTACCGGTTCAGATGGGGCATGTTGAGTGCCAGTATGACTCTGTGGCTTTTGTGGAAAATGCTACATGTGGGAAATTATTCTTGGCAGGCTCTCTCAAAGTCCCCTGGAATAGTTAATATCTGTGACTGTACGGGTTGGAGCCACATGCCCCTCAGTGCTTTACAGTAACATAGTTGTGGTGAGGGGGGGGAAACCACTGCAGTCATTGATCTCAGTCTGTTCACCTCTTCCAAAGAATAACAAGCTACTTGCCTTCCCTCTTTATGGCACTATAGGCTTCTCTGTGATTTAATAAGTGGTTTGGGCACGGGCGCAGCACTGACGCACTAGTTCAAAAATACCGCTGCAGTGGCGTCTGGTGATGGTTTTGTTTCCACAAAGGTTTTTTTTTTTTTTCTCTTCCCGTCTAACAGCGAAGTGTGTTTCTCATGAAGAAACATGCTAAAAGCCTTCGACTTGTGGCTTTTTTCAAATAATTTGCGGGTGTTGAACCATAAAACGGCTTTCTTTAATTTTAAATCCATATTTTTCATTTATGATTGATTGGATGTTGGTAAAGCTTCAAGAAAAAGCCACATTAAGATCAAAGTTGACTTTATTAAACACTTTATGTGGACAGTTTGATAGCTTTTTACATCTTATTGATTAATATTTATTGCCTGGCTGCCACCAAAAGATAAAGCTGGATGATAAGGTTTTTGCCTGTGTGTGTGTGTGTGCATATTTGCCTGTATTTTACCAAAATATCTCATGAACCACATAAAATATTTTAATGAAACTTTCAGATATTAGTCATCTGATGCACATCTAATCTGATTAACTTTTGGAGTCAACCAAATTCAACATAGCTGCTGCAGCCAGCTGACCTTAAAAAACACTAAAATGACTAGAACTCTGTCAATTTTACAGATATTGACCTACAATTTGATGTGATCGTTGCTGAGACTGATCTCCAACACATGATCTGAACAGTAATTTACTGGGCAAGACATTTGCTTAACTACACCTGATTAACTTTTGGAATCAAATCAAATGTAGATGGCTGCCACAGCTAATTAGTCAACACAAAAATGCATTTAAAGCCATATTTTTCAGAGATATTGAGCTAGAATGTCACATGGTACGAGCTGGGAGTCATTCACAATACATTATCTGAATGAGATCTTGCAATATGTCATGAGATTGTGCATAATTGTATTTTTAGGTTTTAGCCAGGATGTAATTTTCCAACATCAGCTGATCAATAAGTCTAAAACTTGAAATAATATGAATCCCTTCAAGAAATGTTATACCCTTTTTTTTTTAACAGGGTTGAAGTAGGTATTCTAAAATCTAGTGATGTTGTTTTACTGTAACTTGGTAAAAGTTACAGGTATAATAATAAATAAGAAATGACACCAGCATCCACATTCAACTGTAGACAATTAAAAAAATACTATAATGGACAACTACACATATATTTGCTTAAGAAATACATATAATTTTTTTGGTAATGATATTAACAGACAAGTACTTTGGTTTCTTGTGAAGCTAACATGACTTGACCCTTTGGCAACATGACACCAGAAGAGGGCAGACATGCTGCATCAGAGAGAGAGAGAAGCCTTTGATCTCTGTTCATGAAAAGAGTGATGAAGGTGAAAAAAAAGAAAGAAAAGGAACCCTTTTAACACTATTGAGGAAACTCATCAATTTGTAAGAGCAATCTGAGCGAGCAGTTGTTAGCAGGCAGTTTCAATCCGGCCACGTCCGTGAGGAAAACTGTAAATTTCTCATGCTCGAATTGCCCTCCATTAAAGTAATGGGCTTCTAAAAGAGAGACATGTTAAACTGTTGGCTTTCGTAAGCACAACATGCATTTCACAAGTTATAGGAGTGTCAGTAATTTATCTGTGCTGCTGAAAGTGTCTGAGGCGGCTTTGGCTCAGTGTTCTCCACACTCGGCATTATCTGGACAACAAAGAGCGAGATTTATGGGCGGGAAGGAAATCAACCGATAGGCTATGATATATATTTTTTTCTTGTCAACAAAAACGTGTTAGAGGGGAATTCAATCAAAGTTTGACAGTTCCTTTGTCATTTTGCTCAACTTGCCCCCCTAACCCTGCAGTGTTTCATAAACCTGTACACCAAGGGCGTAACTTTCTGAAGGACTGGTGTGGACATGTCCCCACCAACTTTGACCGGACGGGGACAGTCCCCACC
>JAUBOC010000160.1:7148875-7161200 GCA_032275365.1 Anablepsoides cearensis | reverse complement strand
TTGTAACTATTGTGTTTTCAGCTGTAGACAGCACATGGCATTCATATTATGTTTCGGTTTTATTCTTTGCAACAACAAAAAAACCTGGTCGCACAACTGTGGGTGCTTCAGACCCCGTCCCCCACGGTGCGTCCCCACCAACCTTCAGCACAAAGTTACACCCTTGCTGTACACAATGAAACTCCGCTGAGGAGGAAATGGGGTCAACAGTGTTTGGTGTTAAAGCCACAATCTTCAGTTTTCCAACCTAACACTTTATCTCTGTCGGACAAGGGGTTACATTTTTCTATTTTCTTTGGGATAAGGACCTGACAAACAGCAGTGATCTATTGCAATACTTGGATTTGAACCTTTCCTCTGCAGTGCTCCTGCACAAGTCAATCAAGAATTTTCAGCATTCTTTTAAAAAAAAACACTCTAGAAGAAATAGGATCTACATTATGTCACATAAAGAGGATATAGGTTTGTTTGACATTTTTATCCATTTTCACTCAACTGGGAGGTGTATGGCCACTTATTATCTACACGCATCTGTTTTTATTACAGTTCCTAAGTCTGAGCTTACATCATTGCTCCACTTTAACACAAATTGTTTTGGACTGACAAGGCAGCCATCGCGGTCCAAATTAGCTTCTCTCCTTGCCTGGCAGTGTATCCTTACACATGCATCATTATCTCACGTAAACACTGGAAATGTGAGACCGTCGGGGAAGCGAACGCCACTCAAGGCAACAAAGACGGGCCTGATTGAAAAGATCCTGGGCGGTGACACTCTCGTTTAGTGTCGATTAAAGTAAACAACAAGCAGAGCCGCTGTTGAGGCCAGCTGGATCCAAAGTTTTTATTTGTACTCGAGTGGGATCTGCCTGCATTCAAGAACCGGTTTCAGTCAGAAAACACAGATGCAACAATATGAGTTACAAAAAAATGCCCCTCACATTGAGATGTACTTGAGGAAACCTCACACACAGCCCCCCTCACCCCCTTCCCATTTTATCTCTTTATTTCCCTCTATCTCTTCTTTTCACACATAGAAGCTCCACTGTGCAGCCTTTGCAATGGGTTCTATTGGTATGCAGCGCAGGGGCCCCTGTGAGTTTCGTCCCTTGGCTCTCAAACTAAACACTGAAGATGGTGTTATCTGAACGCTGCCAGGAGGTTGTCAGCTTGCATTGGGCCGGGCTGACCAAGTGGCCGGTTTGTGGATGCGCGTCCGTGCCAGGCCCTCATCGCCTTCCCTCCGTGGACATCTGCTGTGTGTGGAAAAGCTGTGGGGTTTGTCTGTGGTTGCATCTTAATCCGCCATCTCCTCAGATCCAGCCATGCCTGCATGGCCGAGCAAACCACCAGCCCTGCTCACTTCGCTTGTATTAATTGCCCTTGCATGGCTCGCTGTTTGCTTCTGATTACAGTCATTAATTTCAATTCCCCTGGAAGCCACCACCATCGTAGCTGCCTTTAGGCATGCACAGATATGAACTCACTCATGGACATGTGAAGAGTTGCAAGAGGAGGGTTACCTTTGACCTGCAAATGTTGGGTGAGGAAGGAACCTGAAATTGGTAGCTAAAAAATGATTTATGTTTCAGATTTTATATCTTCACCCTGATTGAGCATTGAAAGAAATCTGCTAGTGATCTAAATTTTACACATCATGCTCATCAATGAACATACTGTGCATATTTTCTAATACTGAACTCACAACTGAAATGATGAAATCATTTTCTTTTAGAAAGTAAGACGATAATCTATCAGATCTTCACAACTGAAACTGATAAAAAGGACAGCTGAGCATTGGATGTCTTCTTTTTTATTTCCAACCTTACATTCTTTGTCTGTGTAAGGCAGGAGACGAAAGAGGAAAGTCCCTCTCACCTGCTGGTCATCATTAATCAGTGTCCTTATCCCAGCAGGTTGACCACATCTGGTAAATTCCTAACATCTGGGCTCATAGGATGTCCTCATGAGTGCCAGATGTATGGTTCAACAGGGTTCGGGGAAAAAAAAAAAACAACATCACTCCCCTTCTCACCTTTTTTATTTGTGTTTTAACTCCGAAACAAACACATTCAGCAGCACAGCAGCCTGATTAACAAAGCAGAATGAGAATTAGGTTGGCAAATGTATGTTTATGTAAAACACATGTTTACGTCAGACACTTTAAATTGTAAAAAAAAAAGATAATCTGACTCCTTTTTTTTGCATGGTCCACAACAAATTGAATATGACACGTAAGATCAAAACCAGAATTGTTCTGGGGAGAAGAAAAACACTTACCGTAGGTTCAAATCTGGAAACACTACAGATAAAAAGGAGCATGGAGCAAAAGTACCTTTGAGAGTTGTGAAATTGCAGTGAGATGATCGCAGAATCCTCTCCTGGTCCGGGGTCTTTCTCTGTGGAGTTTGCATATTCTCCTTGTGCATGTTTTTCCTGGGTACACCGGCTTCCCCTCACAGACCAAAAACAAGCACGTTAGTTTAATTGGTAAATCTAAATTGACAGTTTTTTTTGTGGGTGAGGGCATGAATAGTTGTTTATATGTGACCCTGTGATGGACTTGTGACCTGTCCGGCGTGTACCCAGCCTCTCACACTGGGACTGTTGGAGACAGGTAGCGGCTTCCTGTGGTCTGGAAAGAACAAGCAGGCAAAGAAAATGGATGGACGGATGGAAGTTGCTTGCAGTTTTTATGATACTGTCACAGAAGCAGTTTATGACCTAAAACTCATAAATTAGCCAAAGACATGTGCTGTGACTTCATGTCAAGTGTTGTAGGATGACCAATCAAAATGTGTTTGCATAAAGATGTGTTTTTGTCATTTTTTTTAAATCCACAGGACTATTATCAGCTTTTTTCTTGTCTTGTAAAATGAGAGTTATGTACCAAATGGCTACTGCTCAGCAACCACCAAGAAGATCTATACGAGCCGTAAAACCTTCCCATAATTCCAAGCTATGTGGCCTCTTGCATTCTGTCACCTTTTCACCTAAGAGTCTGACTTTCTGGGAAAGTGAGGCTTCTGGATTGAGTCATCAGGCAGCTGTACCTTAAAGAGCCTCATGGGGGCGTCCCTGTGAGGGGTTGCTGCCCCTGCCTGTGATGTGCCGGCCAGGCACAAATAAAACCCTCTGAAGCTTGACAACTTCCTTGCTGAGCCCACGTAACCCAATTAGCAAAGCCGTCCTCGGTCAGACAAAATGAAAACATTCTGGACTCAATTTCCCAAGACGGTAGTATTTATTTATTAAACCTATTTCTTCTTTCACCCTCTTCCTGAGATTTGCTGGGACTGAATTTAATGGTTTGCCAAGGAGCGACTCAAAGACTTAATGTCATGCTGGCGAGCTGCATATATACTATACTCCTGGCTGGGCTGAATTATGCAGACAGGCGAGTATGCTTTACATATTTACCTGCTGTGATCTTTTAAAAGGACAACCAGATAATGAGCACAAATTGCTTCAGCTCTGCGGGTGCTTTAAGTCTTTATTACCCAGTGGGCAGTAAAGTCCACCGGCTAGAAGACACACAAGGTGGGAGGCAAATGTGGAAGGAATCAGTGCCTGAGAAGGTCATATTGATTGATAATCAAGTACCCTGTGGATTGTGCTGTGGCTTGCTCATTCCCCAAAGCATGTTTTGTTGCGGGATACAGACAGCAAGCAGCCTGAAGGCCGTGAACAACGCAGACATGCAGGGAAAGACAGTGAAATCAATGGCTGTCTCACAAAAGAGCTCTTGTAAGTTCTTCCCAATCATCTAAAGTGGCTCTCTTGGCACCTCTATTTGCACCTACCTCCACTGGAAAAAAAAAACAAAAAAAAAAAAAACATGCTTGATTCATGACTGGCCCTTCAGCTTCAGAGAGTGTTCTTTCTTCTGCTTTTCTGCACTCAAGTAACAATCAGTGACAGAAGAAGATTAAATTCTCTCCGAATTATAAGCGTCCTTGTATTAAAAATCAACCCACATGCATGTGGGAAGTAACAGAAATTCCATCTTGTGAAAGATACTGATGATGAGAAATGCATAAAAGGAAGGTCACGCTTGCCTTATGAGACCAGGCCTCTGTTTTTTTTTTTTTTAATTCCCTCATGGGTTTATGACAGAGCCAGATAGGGATTCTCAGTACTGACAGCCAAATGTCCTCATCCATCCTCATCCAAGAGGGCCACGGGCGTCATCAACCCTGTCTAAATTTCCCCCAATGAAACCCCAAAGAAGAAATTTCTTGCCCCAAGCTTCGCAAAAAATGATGGAGCTGGGAGTTTCCCCGCAGAGTCTCTTTCAATATGTCATCATCGTCATAGCTGCCAGCTGGCAGCCAGTGTAACCCGCTGCAGATGTGTCAGCAAAACAGTCTACGTTTTATTATTATTTCTTTCCACTGAATGTCTATTGCAGGACACTGTCTTTTCTGCATTCGCACAGTAAGTCATAACTCAGGCAGCTCATGATGTGCTCCCCATTCTTGTGGTGCGACAGGCATTTGTGATGATGAACAGACACGCGAGGGAGTGTTTGTTTAGGTTAAGAAGGAAACTCTTAGCCGGGTGGAGCTATACAAGCAGACGTAGGCACTTCCCATCCAACCTGCGTGTGCTGACAAAACAATTTTAAGTTGCTTTGGAGAATAAACTGACCATTTAATGGGATTATACACCTTCAATACAAATGCAGTCTATATGAATTATTTAGTTTTATCTCTGTGTGTGGAGCTAGAAAGGAAAATGCGATGCTTTGACCATAAAGAAAAGTTTTATAAGCTTTTTTTTTCAAAGGAAGAAAAAAGAGCCTTTATAAAAAGTAAAGAGTATTTGACAAGTATACAGTACCTCTTAAAACCAGCCCACAGTGCCTTTTAACTTTCCGCACAGATCCAATTTTCATAAAATCCACAGCAGTACTGTAAAACATGCATTCAGAACTTGGCAATCTTGTTACTTTTAAACCTGAAGATGCTTTTAAATATGAAACATGCAGCTAAAAGTCAAAATATCGGTATAATAATATGACTGTGTGGAAACTGTGTATTTGACCTTGGAGACAAAGAAACAAGACATGTAAAAAACAAGGAGCAAAAAAAAAAAAAAGCAAGAAATAAACATGGGAAAATGGATTTTTCTGAAGAATGCAACTTATTTGCATGCAGTAGCAGAATAATTTTACATGTTGTCTTGACCTTCTCTAGGATGTAATGTAATGCATATCAAATAGGGGGCAAGATGACTTTGAGATTTTAGTTCAGGAGCGCCCGATGTGATGATAATGTCTGCATTACATGTCACTGAATTTCAATCAGTTTGGGATATTTTAATTTCATCCTGTGAGATACAAATAAATGAGAGCGAGTTATGGCTTTGGGGCACGCAAGACGCTTCAACATGCAGGCTGAACACATGCAGTCGTGTTTGACGCTTTGACTTTTTGTCCTTTACAGCATCATGTTACTGGTTGAAACTGTGCAAACCCAACGTGGCAGCTTAACAGTGGGTTGACTGAGTCGGAGGCTGCTCGTGGGGTGATGTGTGACCTCTGACTGAGGAATGTTTTTCGAGGCTGCCTCATCCATCTTCATTTGCTCCCGGTGGTTATTGTGCTACACAACATTAATTCAAACAGCTCGAGGTGTTTGGTAGCTCGCTCCAGTCAAACCAAACACACCCGAGTTGTCTGAAATGACAGCCATCATTCAAACTTTGTTTCAATAAGGGATCATGTTAACCAATGTTATCGCTTACTGTGACTGAGAGGTTTGGGAACCACATTCCTTACACTCATTAACTGTGGGGAGACAGACTCTTTCTGTATTAAGAGACCATAAGAACCCTTCATTTTTATGCTAAATGTCAAATTAGGCAATTATGTTGTAACAAAAACAACATTGTTTCTCCTAATGTTTCATTTTTCCATGTTTATCACTATTCTCTGGTGTCTTCTGCTGCTTCTGACATTTGCATTCAACTGTACCAACCTTCAGGGACAGGGTCATACCATCCATTAAAGTAGGAAAGATCTATTTTGATTCGGTTGCAAGGACGACTACAAAAACTCATAAACATCTAAATCAGCTTATTCCAGCACAACCAATGTGAAACCTCTCAAAGACACCGGCATTTTATACACTGCTCGCATTTAAGTGGCATTTATGGCACTCAATTTACCAGTATATTATTTTAACAAGAACGCTCGCTAAAGCCCAGTGCTTGTAAGTGCTCTTATGAAACAGTGAGAGTCAAATAGAGAGACGCTGAGACACAAAGAAGGTCAAAATTAAATGAAGCGCCGAAACCACTGAGGATGCTGGCTTGTTTTCACAGGCTTGTACCGTGACACGTTGTTATTATTTCACTTAGTAGATCAGCGTTAACATGAAACAATACCTCAGCGGATAAGGAGCTTTAATTTAGGACTCCTTAGCCAAAACATTCAAAGTCTCTAAAGGAAGCTTTGTCCTCATCTTACTCTCCAATCAGGTCTAGGATGTGACATCTATTCTAAGGCATGTTTTATTAATCCATCTGCATCACCAAAAACTAGGCCAGTCACATAGAGCCCAGTCTATCCACTTGGCCTCTATACAGAGGATTTTATAAGTTTTCTTAATACTCTCATATTATTGAAAAAAAATATTCAATGAAATCCAAGTTCAAGCTAAATTGGGGGACCGGATCTCTCATCTCTCATTGGAACTCTGTTAGCAGCATTTTTGATCAACTGAAGATAGTTTATTGGACATTCAGAAAATAAATAAATAAACCAGTCTAAAAATAATAAATGCATGCAGTTTTTCTGTTTCATTTTGGGATAAGATATTTAAAATTTTAGTAATATTTTGTAGGTGGAGGAAAGTGGTAATATTTTTAATGTGGGGGTTAAACTGCATATCCTGACAAAAAATACAACATACATTTATTTATATTAGTTCTGGAGGCAAAGTTAAGGCTACAGAGTTTGTACCCAAGATGGAAATTAAGACTCATCTAGGGTTGTATGACTCTAAAACATGCTTGTAAACAAAACAACTGATTTGAATCATCCAGCTTCATGCATAAATATATTTGCGTATCATCAGCATAACAATGGAAACTCATCCAGAGTCTCATGCGAACACCGTGCCTTCTTCTCATCTTTTTTAGGAGTTTGTTTTCACATGACTAAAATGTTTTGGACAAATGAGTCTGCAAGAGGTTTGAAGCACTTTTGTGTCCAAACACTGGTGAGAAGTTGCTTTAATCTCTATGACTCTTGCATTGTTCTTTCTCTTTTTCGCAGTAGTCTAGACGGTTGACCTCACAAGGCGACACTGCTTGTTCTAAGTCTTAGAAGCTGCCATATGTGTGTGTGTTTGCTGCCTAGTTTGTGTATCTAAGCAGCATCGGGGGAAAAAAAAAAGTAGGTTCATGTGGCGCACATGTGCACCACGTGGCTCTGACAGAAAAATAGTAAGTGAGAGACACCCCTCTCTCCTCTCCCTTGGGTACATGAAATCGGTGGCAGACATGTCACCCGCCCTGGCTACCGCTTTAATTAAAGCTCTAATGATAGGCTTTCAACTGGGAAGCAACTTATCATCACACATAATCGCTCGGCACTAGTTAGTGCGGGCAGAATTGCAACCATCTGCTTGGCTAGGAGAACATTCTGAACATTCCTTATATAGTAGACATAGTGAAGAGTCAGTATTTATTTTAGGAGACCCCCTTATGCCGCAAAGCTGAAAAAGCTGTTGATGAATAGCTAATTAACCTTAATCGGCAATTTGGCTTCAAAAGGCAATAATAGCTAGTGATTGTGGATTTCTTTATCTAAAACTTTAGTCAGTCTTTTAAATTTACTCCATGTGAACATGAGCATGACATTAACCGCTTCAAAATATTAATTAAAAAAATAGTCCACCAAATTTGCTACGAAACTGAATGAGTGAATACAAATACTTAGCATTTCCTTAAGGGAATGCATAATCAAAAAAGTTAATTACTGTAAATGTGCATCCAACTATTTCTTTAGAAAATTCTTCTTAATATTTGCCTTATCGTTCATGATTTAACACACAAACAGACATGGGCAAAAAAAATCTTGCCTTTGAATGGCAACCAATAAAAAAATACAAACAAAAATAAATAAAAACCAACAAATCTAAAAAGTTTAATTTATAAAAAGTGAGTTTTTTTTTTTTAAATAGTAACTTATTCTGTAAAAATGCCTTCAAAATGTTGATGACTTTTCTGAGTAAAAAGGATCAGGAATGCTCAGCAGATTAAAAAGCCTTTTAATTACACCCACATGATATTCTGTATAGTTACAGTTTGATCCGGAACATGAGAGAAATGCAAATGCATTCAAAGATCTGTAGGCATCACATGCAGATTGCATTAATGTCTTACTGAAGATTTTAAAAAGTGAAGTGATTTACAGTTTTAATGTTTGATTAATGCTTGTGTTTTTTTATGTTTGATTTGTAGGGATAGACTAACTTGAGTGTCTTACTGCAGCGTGTTTAACACCCTAATTAAAGAGTCCAAAAAAATAGATAAATAAAATCATGCACCATAACAAAAGTGTTTTCACGCTTTAATTATGGTGTTTGACTTTCTGCGCATGCATCGATGAAGTTTATTTCCATCAAATCAATCTGAGTTCAAATCAAGAGCACCTCAGGATTATTTACTAGCTCTGAAACACAGTCATGGTATAGCTGACAGAAACACTGCAATCTTAGAGCTGATGTAATTCTCTTCAATGTTGGGCGCCTCAAATTCTTTGCTGATAGAGTAAAGCTTTGCCAAAGGAAAGTGATGAGAGCAGCCTGCTGCCACTCATGTAAATCCTGCCCCTGTTTACTGAGGTTTCACGATCAAAGGAAAAGGAGGGTCGCGTTGGGAGACATGAAAATAAAATAGAAGCTGCACAGCTGAGTCAGTGTAGGAGTATTCCAGATGCTGTCAGGTTAAAAGTGTAAAATGTGAGAGGCACTTTTAAGATGAGCATCTAATATGTTATTAGGTGGAGAAGAGACACTTTATGTTTTCTTAGGCCCATGATGAGAGAGGTGTTATATTTTCTCAATACTTAATTTGATATGTCTTGTCTTCAAGGTTTCCTCAAACATCCTCTGCAGTGATTTTCATGTGCATGTCATGCCCACAAAATGAAAACAAAAACACCTTTTACTAACCATTCATGCTTCATTAACTTACAGGCTTACAGGTATTATCTTATAACTGTTTGAAGTGTATGAGGGAGGTGGAGACTTTGTTATGTGGCAAGGTTTATTATTATTTTTTTCCCATTTTTTTTATTGCAACACAACCAGAAAATGATCAAGCAAAGCACAATAATATCTGACAAAGCAAATTTTCTAGATCAAAGCAGGTCAGCAACTCTAAATCATTTAAAAAGTCAGCCTGTCAGACACAAATCTGATGATTAATTCTTAGCAAAAAATGGAGTATAATAATAATAATAAATGCTGCTATTTAATTTTAACTGCTGACTGATTGAAATATAATAATAAAATGCTATAGTCATGCTATAGTCCATGTTTTAATGACTTCTGCAGAGAGACACTGTATGTACAGCTTCAGACCACACACTAATACAAGGTGAAGTGTCAATAAACACACTGACAGTAACAGATTTTGAGTTGACAGCTACTTCTGTCTTGCTTCCTCTTTTTTTCCCTATACAGTGTTGATTACAAACAAAAATAGAGGGCTTCTAATAAAGTATTGGAGGGTGTACTCAATATGTAACGTTCCTGTTCAATAAAAAATACAAGTTTGGCTAAATTAGCAGCATATTTATCTACAACATTTCTGGGAGACTGAAGTCTTGTTACCAAGTGATGCTGCTAAATCAATGACTGACAGCTGTCTTTCTTCACTATAGTTCATTACACTGCAGCCGATGCAGAAGCAAATCATGCAACATAATGAGGGACCCCACCCCTCCAGCTCATGAACTATTCACCTCCGTACCACAGGCCTCAAAACCCGAACAACAAGACTGAAGAAAAGCTTCTTCCCTGAGGCTCATGAAGTCAGTCCCTTAAGCTGCCCTCTGGACTTTATGTTTTTATTAAAAGAGCTTTTGGTTATTTATTTATCCGTCATTTTATTTATTTAGGACTGGTCTGAGGAATACATTTCATTCTCCCATGTCTCAGTCGAGACGCTTGATGATTCTGATTTTAAAGCATAACATTCTCACTCGCAAAAGCAACAAATTAATGAAAAGGCATTTAATATGTCCTTATTATTAAGATTAATGAGATGATGTTAAAGAAAAGAAATATGCTTGTCCATCAGGAGGGTCGGTTGTTTGCTAATTTGTTTTATTTAACTTTTCTTTCTGATTTGTACATTCTTATTTTCCATTTTATATTATCAGGATTGAAAAGTATGTGGTTAATATTAGAAAAGCATCTTTGTTATTGTCATAAAGACCCTGTATGTTAAAGTCATAGTTTTATACATATTAAATAGTCGGTCCTGTTGTTATATGCTACATATGTAAAAGCCCTGCAAAATACAAAATGGCAATCTATATTAAACCTGGAAATTAATTACATTTAGACTGTTATTCAGAGGACCAAAGACTCAATCTTAGTCTCTGAGCGAGGGCTTAATGAATGTATCATTATTAATGGCTGTCTGTTACATTTCAGGAAAGCTGGGAGAATCAACAATCTGATGCACTTTATCAGAGTTAAACACGCAAAAACCAAACTGTTTTCAAAGGGCCACCATTCTGCATGTTTTCACTCGTCTTCAGGTTCTGCAGAAGCTTGTTAATCATGCATTTAGTGACTGAGCTAAACATATTTACTTCTAAACTTTATTGGTTTGCATCATTGAAGCAAAAGGCAGTAGGAGCTGTGTTTTTCCACAAGCAGAATGTGGTTTGTTTCTCATGATCGTAGCATGATCTCAATTAGCTTTAAATACTTGGTCATCAGTTTGTTTCTTGGCTTAAAAACAAAAGAAAGTTCCTACTTTTTTACTGACTCATAACTGACTCCATTTTCATATAATCCTCTAAATCTCTCTAATCCTTTATGAATTTTTCCCCCTAATTTATTACTATCCAGCATCTGAACTGACTTAAAAGCATGTTTATGCTTCTTGTAGTCCCAACTTTGATCTTCTCACTCCATTTACCACTGAGTAACTCAGAACGTGTGCTGCTTATGAGCCATGATACACATTACAACCACTGGTCCTCACGGCTCACTCTTAACCAATGTATCATGACAGGCAATTGACTCCGTGTGATCTCTCGTGTTCTTCTTACTGAACTGTGCAGATATGATCAGAGCTGGGGTGCAGATGTGGGGCTGGGAAATGATGGCAGTTTACTGGAGTTGAATTGTGCCCTGGAGAGAAGGAAGTGTAGTTTTTCTATCAGAGGGAAAGATCAGAGGAGACAGATAATTTAGTTATCACATCTGGAGCGATTATAGCGACAGGAAGTAGTTTGTTGATAAGGATCTGCTTGTTTCTTGAAGGCTCTGTTTCCTTGTTAGGTAAAAAAAAGAAGACTTATTTGTGTCATCTCGTACATTTTATATTTTACCTCAGTTAATGTTTCTTTGTCATCCTTGTGTTAAATTTTAAAGCTTTTGCATAAAATCGAAAATGCTTACTTTTTCCAACCTTTGGTTTTGTTATTTATAAATTCTTTACCAATTGTTTTCTTTTATCTAGTCTAATATGTCAGCTACACTTTTTTTTTTCACTTTTTTGCCATAATTTGTCAAAAAACACATAAATCAATGAAAGGTGAATATTCATGACAGCTATGTTGCATAAAATTAAATAAAATTAAAATCTTTTTTTAAAATAAAATGTTCATGGTCATATATTCTTAAGGTTTTGCTTGATAATATTTGAGATATTATGTTATTTACAAATCACTCTGATAATCACAATGGAACAATTGAATTCTATCATCAAGCTCTCATAAATAACTTTCCACCGATCTCACCTTGGAGCTGAAATATGAAACCTCGCATTGGAACAAATCTTAGCATTTAGCCTTCATTTTTTCTTCCTTCTCTGTGAGCGCACACACACCCAAAGCGACTACATAAAGAGCCAACATTGTCCTTTATTTCTTTTGTTTTCTGTCCTTGTTCTCAGTTTTGCACTGGTTGTCATTATCCGCTCACATTAGCCCGCCAGATCTCATCACACTCTTCTAAATTGCTGCTGAGAGCAAATGATACAATGTACATGTTGTCATCCTCTGTGTGTGTGTGTGTGTGTGTGTGTGTGTGTGTGTGTGTGTGTGTGTGTGTGTGTGTGTGTGTGTGTGTGT